>CAJFCP010000113.1:305883-371677 GCA_904066005.1 Synergus itoensis | reverse complement strand
ATATACTGAGGTAAGTAGAAATGGCATTGCAGGGAAAAAGTGCCGGTGAGGTAGGGATCGAATAACTGACACAAGGTCTTAAATAATAAAATAATAGTAAATGATAAAATAACGGTATAAGAACAATGAATAGTTCGACAAGTTTCTTAAGTTTGTGTACAGCGACAGATGCATTGAACTATCTAATCTGTATTTATTAACCGTTCGCGGTTAAGTTAGAAAGCCTAATTTTTCTCAAGGACTCATCTATATACCTTCACTTTAAATGGAATGTGTATAGAGCTAATCTTTGATAATTAAGAATGTTACAAGTTTCATAATTAACAAAATAAATTAATAAAAGTGCAGATATTTAAAGAGATACATAAGGAAGCGCCACTTAGAAAAGTCTAAATTATAAATGTAATGAAAAGGTAGCACGCACGAGACAATTTAATAGCGGTGCATACTTTTCTCATATTTTTGTGGCTGCGAGTTATATTTGTTGACAAGACTCGACTGCTTTTTTTTGTATTTCTTAAGGAGAAATATATTTTTTACGATTATGCACAGATACCTATTTTAGTTTGGTTTTTCAACTAGGGAAAGTGATCAAGTTATTAAATCATATCACAGATATGATTAAATAACAACAGAAGAATATATAAGGATGAGAAAAATAAATTTGATTAAATGTTTAGATTAAACATTCAGGATTAAACTTTCAGGAATTGTGTAATAACTTTCAGCTTTTATGTAACATTTTAACTAGAGCGACAGAACGAAATTTTCACGAGAAATACAGAAGAGTCTCAATATGTTAGAAAAAATATTTCTGTGTTATATAGACATCTTTATTCAGGGAAAAATGTTTTCTACACTTTTTAATCGTTTACTCTCACTTTAACAATTAAAGCGTTAATAATGAGTGGGCATTTATTAATGCTTTCTTTTTCAAAATTAAACTTCGAGTTTGGTCCTACAAAGCAAAGACACTTGTAATACTTATACATACATATATAGAATCAATAAATACTTTAAGATTTTCAAATAAACGAGATGTATTATTTTTATTCAACCTAAACATTTCTTTTTTCAATATCATTTTAAATATTAAGGGCGTTGGATCAACACTTCCTGAGTTCGGGGGTGTCTTCAATCCCCTTCACCAGAAATTTTCATTTTTCATTCAGGTAGCCCAATACTCTCTTTTTATAGTTTTTCTGGCACAAAAAAGAAGCAAGTATAGACATCTCCGATATAAGTAATGTTAAGTGTCTCCTAAAGCAAAAACCTGATCATTATAAGCTCTCACTCTTTAATTGCTTCATTCTTTTAAAGTTTTCGATTATTAATAAGGACTGTAAATCTTTAATAATAACATATTTGACTTAATCCTGAGGTCCTGAGTCATTAAAAAATACTATTGTCCTCATTTTTGTTTTTGTCTTGTGAGTTGCGTGAACCCACGTGAACCGAAGACCAATGCAGACCATTTGTGCGTGATTGCGCTGTTGATACTTGATAGTCTGTAACTGCGTGCATAGTGTCAGGTTTATTTTTTATGATGATCAATTACGCAATAAATTTTGTGTAAGGATGACTTTGAAAAGGTTCATAGATTATCGAGAAGAAATTTAATTTCCAAAAAGATGGCTTCAAGAATAGCAGCGAGTGCTACAGTTCGAGCTGTCAAAGGAAGAAGAATTCTTCCAACCCGAGCTGCTCTCGTTTTAGTAAGTCTTCAATCCTTATGTTCACTTTCAGTTCAATTATTTTCAATTTACCCTTCGTCGTTCCTTACTTTTCAAAATATATCATTCAAAAATTAAGTTTTCACGTAATATTATTTGGACATAACCCCACTTTTCTAAAGGTACGTTTTTATCTAGTCCTAAATGTTTATATTTACGATAAAAAATGTTTGAACATTTTTTTTGTTATACAAGTTTAGAGCCAGATAAACGAAATTTTCAACTTGATATCGCATTACATGTAGAAATGATGACATTACAGAGAAACAAATGATTAAAAACTTGTTATACAAAGAAGCAAACGAAAGATTGTAATATGTGTATTTCTTTATTCCAGACGTCAAATGCAGTAAAAAAAGTAAAAGAAATACTCAACGAGAAGCCGGAGTGTGTAAGTTTCAGTTTCAATTTTCCTTGTAAATAATTACGATTGCTTCGAAAATAGATAACAATGTGATTTATCTTTGCAGATTGGACTCAAGGTTGGAGTAAAGCAACGTGGTTGCAACGGACTTAGCTACACATTAGATTACGCGACTGAAAAAAGCAAACTCGACGAAGAAGTAGTTCAGGATGGCGTTCGTGTGATAATTGACAGAAAAGCTCAGCTTTCACTTTTAGGTACAGAAATGGATTACGTAGAATCTAAATTAAGTTCCGAGTTTGTATTTAATAATCCAAATATCAAAGGAACTTGTGGGTGCGGAGAAAGCTTTTCTGTGTAGAAACAAATTTGAGTAGTATCGAATATTCTGTACAAATGCTTAAACGGTTATCACAAATAGCAATATTTAGTGAATCTAGGAACAATATTTTTGAATTTCTTTTTAAGTAAATTCCTATCAAATTTACCCTCAATAAAGTTGGAAACTTAAAAATTTCAACTTCATTTTTATAGTTTTGACTGGTTTTGATTTTTTCAGTACAGAAAATATTTCAAGAATTTATAATGGAGTCACTTAATTTTTTTGTTACTGAACCCATTTCTTTATTGTTGGAATAAAGAGAAGAAATACGTCTAAGGCTGTAGATAAATCAGATTTATTAGAATGTTGTTGGACTGTTTATTTTTATACATGTAAAAATAAAATTTAAGGGTATTGAATCAAAGTTCTAATTTCCAAATTCGATTTCTTCATTTTGCTTAATAAATATTATAATTAGGTATTTTTTCGCTCTGTAGGCACATTTTTATTTTAAAACAGAATACATCTACAAAGCAAAAATATATTTAGTTCTAATCATTGTTGAGTAAAATGTCGAATTTATTGTTGAGTTTAGAATTTGGATTTCACATCCTTAAAACTGGTTTTACATGATGATCAGTTGTGATTTTAGTTTATTATTGTGCATAAATCTGTCTGATTTACTGACAACATATTTTGTTTATAAATCACATTAAAAAAATGCCTTTTTAGTTGTGTGTGTGTATTGTAATATATAATGGCAATAGCTTGAAGATTAATTTATTTTAGACAATTTTGTGGAAATAGTTATCTTACAAATACGATGTGTTGTACGACAGTAATGAGAAAATAAAGCACACTTTAAGTAAAAACAAATTTCTGCTCTTTTAATTACATCCTCAATCGAAATTTGTAACATATTTGTAAACTCGCGCCAAAAGAAGTGAATGACGCCATCTTATCACGTGATTGGTCAATTTCTGGGGACTTCAATTTCGCAGAATGGGATTTTCGCCGTCGTTTTGTTTATTGGCAACCCTGCTAGCAGAATTCTTTTTGGGTCCAGAAAGTGTTCAGAGTTTCAAAGTATTTCAAAGAAAACATCTGTTCGTCTATGACAATAGTTGAATTAGTTAATGATTAATTTAATATTTTATAATTTGTGTCAGACCTTAATAAATTTATCCTCTCGTAGACATGGATTATGTGCCAGATAAAAAGATTCATCAAAAGATTTTAGCCTTAATCAACAAAATTAAACACGGGTAAAATAATTACATCATACTTTATTTTGGAGTATATTTTAATGATTTAAGTTAATTTTTAAAGGGAGCATATGTTTTATTTTATTTTTAGAGAAATTGAAGGCACATATGAAATTGTTGTAGCCACTGTTTCAGTTTTGAAGGAAATAATTACGCATACAAAATGGACCACAGCAAAGTAAGTTTTCCTCAATTTGTACTTTTAACTGTGAGAAATTGGAAGTGGACTATGTAAAATTTATCTAAAGACATGTGGTAAAGAATTTAATGGTAGAACTTGGTTTCAAAATCCTTAAATTCTTCTTTTTCTAATTTTTCTCGCAGATCGGTTATGGATTTGGTCAGATTAAATGGGAAGTACCTGATTGAAGCAATTCCTTTAGAAGCCTGCATTGGAAATATGGTTCGACGTATATTGCATATTATAAGAGATGAATACTCTTCAGAATTAAAAAATAAAACTGAGGAAACAGATCCTCAGGAATCGCTCCATAAAATTCTTACCTCAATGGACGATCGAGATATTGATTTTAATATCTCTGTACCTTCTCTCAAAGAAGCCCTCATAGAGCATATAAACGAATTCGAAGTCGAATTAGAAATATGGTAAGAATTTCATGAATATTTCTTCAAACATTTTTTCCTACTTTTCACTAATCTACGATACAATATATTTTTTTTTTAATTTAGTGCCGAAAACATCACACAACAAGCTTCAGAGCACATTCACTCCAACGAAATTATAATGACCATTGGTCGGTCTGCATTAGTAGAAGAATTTTTTAAGGAAGCTGCACAAACTAGAAGTTTTGAAGTAATAGTAGCTGAAGGTGGATCCGATCTAAATGTAAGTTTGACATTGAAGAATGTTAATATTTAATAAAAGAAATATTTTTAAGAACATAGGGTCAATATAATACGTTTATTTTCTACTTCAGGGCCACGAAATGGCAGCGAACCTCGCGAAGGCGAAAATTAAGACAACCTTAATTTCAGATTCTGCCATTTTTGCTATGATGTCTCGCGTAAATAAAGTTATAGTAGGAACTCATACGGTTATGTTAAACGGAGGCCTTAAAGCAATTTCCGGGACGCATACTGTTGCACAAGCTGCTAAACACTATTTCGTTCCCATCATGGTCTTGTTACCCCTCTATAAACTTTCACCTGAATATTTATGCTCATACGAGCAAGATGGTTTCAATAAGTATCTTTCCCCAAGTCAAGGTGTGATTAAAGCTGACAATATTCAACTAATGGATAAAATTCGTGCTTTTAATCCTGCTTTCGACTACGTGCCGCCCGAGCTTGTCACCTTATTTATTTCTAACACGTAAGTTTTATTTAATCAAAAATACGAATTATTAATAAGACATCTAACAAAAATAATTTATATTTTTTTTTTAGTGGAGGAAATGCTCCCTCGTATATCTACAGATTGCTTAGCGAGTTGTATCATCCAGATGACTATGAACTTTAAGGGCATTTGGTAATTACCATATGAGCAAATTCAGATTATTCAGTTTTTTAAAGCAAAACTGAAAAACTCCGGGTAATATAAAATTTCTCAATGATAAGTAACAAATATCCTTAATCAGTTCAAATTATTTTTATGTAATCAATTTCTGTGAGTATTTATCTGTAAATTAACTGATTCAGTGCTAAAATCCTCTAAAACACAGATTTATACTTTGTTTTTTAAATAAAACATTTTAAATTCAAGATGCATTTATAGTCAGTCTTTTATTGTACATCACACAATCGTAAGTGTAAGATTATCATGTACGTTAAAAAATTAATTTATTACTTAGCAATTAATCTCCAATCAAACAGCAATTTCACTCACTTGATCCACCTGTTTCTATACAATGTATGTGGTACTTAATTACTTATTTACAATGAGAGTAACCTCTTGGCTTTAAGGCTACACGTACGGGTTCCAATTACTGCCATCTTCGGGATGTAAGGAATTTGTTACTAATAGAATGACATCGACTATCCACCAGATGCCTATGCCACCTAATGTTAATAATTTACCTACGGCAGTGCCTGTTTGTCCAAGACAAAAACGGTCCATGCCGAGAAATCCTAAGAGTATACTGTAGAGCAAAGTCGTTGTAAAATAGTGTCCACTGTATTTTATGCAGGGCACGCCCTCACGAAAAAAAGTCCTATGTCCATGGCACTCGATATCTGGTAAAACAGTGCAGGACACTTTTGTCTTTTCCACGTCTTCATATCTGGCACCACCAAACTGGAATATTTTTAAAACACATTTAGACTTATACGAAATTCTCATTTGTATTTATTTTGAGGTTATGTATAACAAAGTTTCAGAATATATATACATATATATATACAACATTAATTATTCAGAATCTTTAAATTAAAAAACAATTAACACATAACTAAAGATTTATTTTATATACCTTTACACAGCCATAACCTGTTTCTTCCTTTGCAGTTTTATTTCCCTTGTGATCAAGTGGTTCTTCACATTCTATAAACTCCTTGGGTCTAAAAAAAGAAAACGATTCTACAATTCTACTTTTCCTTTGCACAGATTGTATGCTGGAGAGTCTGAGGTAAACATTTACTCTTTTTTCAAACAAATGATATTTTTAACTTTGCAAACAACAAGAATAGGATTAAATAACAAAAGCGAAACGCAACAATCAAAAGAAAAAAAGGGAGCTTTCAATACGTCAAATGTACAATAACATTATTGTTGTACAGGTGACAGGTGTTCGTTTGAAGGAATACTTACAAAAATTTGCACAAAACTAAAGGCCCCTCAGGTCTGTATTCAGGTTGTGACTCAGTAGTTTTATTTGCAGCTGTTAGTACCAAGGATTGTGCAAAATTCGAGAGGAAATAAACACAAATTGTGAACGCAAGAGCTAACCTCATGTTGCGAGATTCGTCATTTTACTCGTGAATGGAATGTGAAACGCGCAAAGTTGCGTACTCTTTTTACCCTTTTTGTTTAGAATTAGTTTCACATATTCTATGAATGATTCCTCCCGCATGTGGTACATACACACCCACACTGTCAAATTTTCTAGGTTGACAGGCGAACTCCGTAGAAAGAGCCAATCAGCATTCAGCTTTGCATATCAATTAGCATTGCTGCCAATGTTAACATTAAAATGAAAACGTCAGTTTACATATTTAAATCTGATTATTTCAAGGCTACATTACATTGAAAATATGCATTGATCATTCTAAATACTGTATCTATTGTATAAAGATTTATTACAAATATTTTTGAACATTTTGTTTAGTTATTTTCAAAGCATTTCTATTTGACAGGTTGAAAGTTTTTAATTCAAATGTTGGCAGCTTTGCGCACAGTAATTTTCTGGGAAATCACGGAATTTTCAGTGCGCTTTGCTTTTGTATTATCGTCGGTCGTGTTGACGGGAGCGGAGCTCTAAAATGTATTATCAGTGACTGGGAGTAAAATAAGTAGTTGAAATTGTTTCAAGGAAAGTTTGCAGGTTCCTAATTTACTTGATACTGTTTTTGGAAAAACAAAGGTCACATTAATCTTCGTAAATATGGAGGAAAGGGTGGACTTTTCTCGGAGTTTTCCTCGGAATCAGCCGCTTAATGCGTGTCCTCCCCAGGCCTTAGGTCTGGACGCTGTGCACAACCTCTGCAAAGATATTTATCCTGATCAAGTAAATCCTCTCACTGTTACGGCTATTGTCAAGTACTGGTGAGTACAAAAGAATCTTTCGTCACCACCATCTCGTAGCCTAAAAAAAGATTCTATTATGTTTGACCGTTCTTGAAGACAAGGACAAGCTTTTTGTTTGTAGATAACTTTCTAAAAAAGTCAAAAAAATTCTTTTTATACATGTTTGATTATTGATGTTCATACTACATATTTATAGGAATTTGTTGTTCGAAATTTCAAACTATATATTTTGCTCCGAAATTCAAGTGAATTTTTCCCACGTGAGATTTGATTGTCAAATTTTAATGTGATTGAAATGAACGAATATTTGTATTTTTTTGATCTAAAATTTAGATACTTTATAATTTCTAGAAGGAATTATATTGACCTTCAGGCATTAAATTATTATCCTTCAGACTAAATGAATTGAAATATAATCAGTAGAAAACGACATTGTTTTGCATTCAAAATGTATTAAATTTGACCAAATTTGAAATCAATTGAATTCATGTCAATGCACATCTCTTTACCAGAACTGAAAATAATTCTGTATATAAGAAACTCATATGTAATACATTTTTTTTACTTTTGGTTGGAACAATATTTCTGAATAAAATATATTTGGGAAATGTATTTCGTTAATTTAAACGTTCAAAACTTTTGCACATAAATTTTAAGAATTCATAATGATTAGAATATTTTATAATGAATTTGAGAATGCAACTTCGGAAGGGACCATTTATATTTAGTTACTCTGTGTCGCGAAACGTGACTACATTTTGGCGGATGTGGAAATAAATACGGATATTTTATATTTTTTTTTCAACACAGGTTGGGTGGTCCAGACCCTCTAGACTACATAAGCATGTACGAAAATCCAGGACGTCCAGACCTTGAAATTCCACCTCACTGGCACTATGTGAGGTAAGATCGTCAACTTTCTTTCAATTCACCTTAAATGCACATAAATTATTTTCTTCTTATTTTCTGTCAACAAATTAAAAGTAGATTTTTAGATTTTAGGACGTAGAATTGTTGCCTATTAATCTGTCTCTTGTCTCTCAGCGTCTTGACCGTCTTGACGCCCCTCATAAATTTTATTTTCATCTCAAACCCCACCCTTAACTCTGAACCGTGTTTCTAAGAAGACAGAATTCATAAAGGAATCTTAAAAGCTTAAATCCAGACATTCTTAAGCCTATAATTTCAAGTGGAAATTAATTTCATTAATATATCTCTTGAAATCCCTTTCAATTCCTTAAAATCACTTAAAATTTCTTAAAATCCCTTTAAATTCCCTAAAATCTCTTGAAATCCTTCAAGATTTCTTGATGTCTTTAAAATTCAGTAAAATATTTTTCTATTTCAATAACTTTTCTTGAATGTTAATTTTAAGTTGAATGTAGTGACTTTAAAGTGACTTTGAACTTTAACGAGACCAGGAAAAATTCTGCAAAAAAAGAGGCGCGTGTCTTTGACATTTGTCACTTTTTAAGCAGCCTCGTATCTTAAACATCGAAGTAAAACAGCTGTTGTAATAGAATTTCCTATATTTAGAGAGGAGGGTGCAAGGGGATAAATCTGTTAAAAGCCTTAGGGTGCGCCGGCGGAAATAGATCTTGGTACTTCCCCTTTCTTCGTTAAGTCTTCTGCTTCCTTTTACTCCTAATGTCTGCACCATGTATGAACTTATTTATATAACGCCATTGACGGAACGTCTAGACGACGAATGTAATGAATCATTCTTCTTCTTCTTCTCGCCCTTCCGAGTACTTCGGAATTTGAATATTGTTAAATCCCTTGAAATTCCTCAAAATACTTAATATCTCGTAAAATAACATTCAATTCCTTCAAATTCCATAAAATACAAATAAATCTCGTCAAACGTCTTTAAACTTCGTATTACCTTTAAATTCCTTAAAATTTCACAAAGTCTCGTAAAATTATAAAAAGTATTAAAATTATATATTTTTTCGCTGAGTATACATATTTCTATTTAAAATGTGAATACCGCTACAGTAAGAAAAAAACATAGAATTATAATATTTATTGAGTAAAATGAGGAAATCGAATGTTGAAGTTAAAACCTGGATCCAACTCCCATAAGGAGCAAAGCACTTTTAAAAGCTCGTCAATTATTTGAGGAAATTAAATTGATTTTTTATAGCTTAGGATTATCAGATCTTCACGGTGATGGAAGGATACATCCTATTACTGGTCCAGGTCAACCCAGTGGATTTGGATTTGAATTGACTTTCCGTCTTGTTCGAGAAAAAGGAGAAGTGACACCTCCCACCTGGCCTGCGAATGTTTTGCAGCAGTTAGCAAAATATGTATTTAATTCTGCAAATATGATACTTCCTGGCGATCATGTTTCTTGGCACACAGCCCTGGACAAAGGGAATGGACGTATCACACAAATCCTGATGGCCAATGATCCCCAATTACCTACTGTAGCCTCTACTCCTCACGGAAACGTAAGAAATAATCAAATATTAGGTCTTAAAATGTTTTTTAATTCGACACACTTTATGTAGGGTACAAAAAGTGTGTAGTCCGATATTTAAATTATAAGAAACAAGACGAATTTTTAACCTGGTATTTAATATCTACTTTTTAAAAATTAGGTCGCCTTTATACAAGTTGTCGGTGTGACTTCGGAGGAGTTGGAAGTAGCTCAACATTGGAACGGAATAGGGATGATTAATCTTTTAAAATCGCCAGATGGATGTGGACCTTGGCTCGTTACGAATATGAAGCGAGCTCATTCTATAATGGATTTAGATCCATCCGCAGCGGAAAAAATTCGAAACGGCATCGAAAAGGAAGGATCGAATTTAAGTGGAGTTTCTGCAAAATGCTGGTAAGTGTTCAAATAATTCAAATACTCGATACAAGTTTTCACAATGCGGAGATATTGAATAGTCTTTTCTTTTAGGTGGGTACCGATCTCTGAAGACAAAATTACCGAGTATAGAGAAAGTAGAGACGACTCTGACACCGAGGAGGACATGAGGCCAATTGTCAAATCGGAAAGATTTTCTCCTCCTGAAAATGTGTTTGTTACAGAAGAAAAAGGTCCAAGAATTCTGCTAGGAGTTCATTTGACTTTCAATTTAGAAGCTGGAAAATTGTTACCACTGGCGCTAAAGTAATTATATTTTTCCTATCATAAAAAAAAGGTTGCGATTATATCGAAAACAGATTCTCACATTCTTGAAATTTCAAGATATTTAAATGATTTTATGGAATTTAAAGGGATTTCAAAAAATTTCAAACATATCAAGGCTTCCTAAAAGATTTTACGAGCTTTTAAGTAAATTTAAAATAAGAGCGTACTCTTGAATATAATATTAATTTAATTTTATTCTATTTTGTCAATTTTCAGAGGGCGCGTCTTACACGGTCATCACTTCACCTTCAAGTCTATTTTATCAAACACTGCAATCACGTTGGTTCCACCAGCCGTTACTGGAACTTTTGTCACAAAAGAAAGGCCGTACGTGCTTCAAGGACCCTGGTTACAGATTTTAATACCTGAAGATTTGTCTAAAAAAATGGCGAGCAGTTTAGAAGAATTGACTGTACCCTCTGAAGTGAGTTTATTTTTTTTTTATTATTAACTACTGAATTGTTTAATTAATGGTTTTGTTTAAACATATTATTTTTTTTTAGTTACAATTACCAAAAACATTTTTCTGGCCTGGAGTCAACCTCTTAATCACGGTAGTTAACGATTAATGTTAATTAAACCGTAATCATTGATCATCCATCAATTTATAAATCGTGTAAGTTTTCTTCGTTACCTTTTTCTTATAAGGCGACTGAATCTTCAACTATTTTGTATGAATCAATTGGTACCAGTATGATTTATTCTCAATTATTAGAGATAAATGCAGGAGTCTTCAGTAAACCGAATATCTATTGTAGGCACCATGTATAATGAACTTAGGTAGCTAATTATTTTAGTTTACGTACTAAAACAGGGTGAATATTGATTCCTCGTGCAGCTAGACTCCAGTCTTTTCACTTAAAGTTTATATACTTGTCACAGTTCAAAAACTTGTCCAACATTAAGAATTAACTTGTCAAGGTTCATATATTTTTTACGGCTGTTTGGACAATAGTGTCGAGAAAGTAAATGCAAATTTATACTATAATATAATTATTTAATTCTGTATATAATACACGCAAGCTAAACTGTGTATTTATATTTGATAGTCTACTTTACATCTTGTTATAAATAAATGAAACGAAAGTTATATATAAGTTTTCGATTTCTTTCTGCAATAGAATTGATTAATTAGTAGAATTGATCAGCAATTCAAGAATATTAAGAAAAGACGATTTCTCTTTCACAACACAGTTTTAATACAAAAGACACTTTTACATCAGACGAGACGGGTTTTACATAACTTGCTTGTTAACTGAAACTCTTGACTTTCATTGGAATGACAGCTAAAAAAGAATTCAAACTTAGACCATAATTTTGAACAACAGGCTTACTTTTTCTAATAATCACGGTAATTAACGATTAAGGTTAAAAAAGTTAAAGTTGAAAAGAAGTGAAAAGGTGACATATTCCCAAACTAGGTGAAATAGAAAAATAAATTCAAAATATCTAAGTGAAAAAATGTGAATAGGTGACAACCTGTGAAGACTGTTAAATGAGGATTTTGATTAACCTGTGATGTCATTGACATGGTGAATTAAATCGTCGTCTGCCACGTCGTCTAGGCATTCCTCTTCCTCTTGCTCCTCTTCTAGGAGCAACACCCTCTTCTAGTTTGATATTAAAATTGTTTTCTGGCACCATCCCCGTGATTGGTTCTGGTTTAGCGAATGGATTGAACGAATAAAGCCCGGATTTCTGGGGAATCGGTACAACAATGAAATTAGTATAATAATTAACGAGATTCTAGATTTTAAAAATGCGTTCCTGTGTTTAGTGGAGTCTTAGTTATTAGTCATTACTTATTTAGTATTATTATTCATTTTATAGGAAGATTAATTAATGAAATTCCTTGAATTATTATATAATTTAATTTTTCTAATTTATCTTTACATGGATTTCTTTTTTTATCAAGATTTTATTCAGGATTTAAATTTGTGTAAAGCATTCTAAGAAACTCGGAACAAAAACCAGATAACGCAGTAAAGTGTGTACAGGATCATGAGAGCCTTCCTTTGATAAATTTATCATGTGAGTTACCTGGTTTTTGCGCCGCAGTCTTCTTTTTGGGATGAAGCAATTATAGACTTCAGTATAGCGTGAGATGATTACGAAAACGCTTACAGACTCCAAGTCCTCGCTTCGCTCGAGGTCGCTAAAAAATCAGGACTCGTTTACACGAAAATCCAATATTCGTTGTGAAGATTTTAAACTCAAAAAGAGTTCAAATTCTTCACAATCTTGAGCCCTTTACATATTTTAAATGAGCTACATTTAAATTAGTATTTTAATATTTTTTTATAATTCAAAATAACCGATTTCCTCTATTCTCTAAATATGAATTAGTAAGAATTTGATTAATTGAATTAGTAGCCTTATATTTGACGACTGAATTAATAATTTCTTCACTTTCTACTAAATGAAATAGTAAGAAACTACTATCAACTAATAAGATTTGATTAATTTAGATTGAGAGAGTATTTGAAAAATTTCAGGAAAAATCTAAGAAGGGGTTTTGGATAAGGTCGAGTTTTTTCGAGTGTTTCAAACCTTATTGAAAATGCTGAAAACTATTTTGACCGCTCCGATCCAGAGAAGAACGACGATACATGCAGATGCAAAATCCTCCACATCGTCACATGTAATGTTTCCGATAACATTGACAATGCCTTGAAAGACATTTGCGAATGTTTGCATCGCTTCGATGCAGAGATCTCGAAAAAAACAGACCACCTGAAATAGGATGTTCATCAGGACAATTATCAGCTCCAGGGTCCGTGTGAGGAATTCCAATAGGATGTCCATAAGTAGTTCCAGGGTATCCCAAAACCAGCATACGATCCCCGTAACAAAGTCGATAAATTGATCGAAGACATTGTAAATACTGCTACCTCGCATGCTGGTGATGTTTTCCCTTTTCTACAAATTTTTCCCCCACGCTCCTCGGATCGGACCGACTGAACAGAAATTTTTTATCAAATTTGACTAATTTTTCACAGCGAAGATTTTTAAAGCATTTTAGAATGACAGTTATCACGGCTTGACTGAATTAAACAGAAGTCAATTTTCGAGAAACAATTGATTTCTCAAGTTCGATTTTCTTTATCTCATTTTCAACTAGCAAATCTTATATACCTACGCAATATCAAATACGAAAGAAATTTCACGAGATTTTAAAGGATTTTAGAGAAATTTAATGAGACTTTTATAAAACTAAAGAATTAAAAAAATTTGAAGGGATTTAATGAAATCTGAAGGGATGTAACAGGATTTCAAATAGTTTTATGGAATTTTTTGAGAACGGAATTAATAATTGTTTTTTAATTAATTAAAAATTGTCATTTCTAGTATTTTAATTGTGGACGGTTTAAAACTTATTCAGCAACAATTTTACAACTTTTAAAATTTTGGAAATACAAATGTCATGAACTGTCATTGACCAGAAAACTTGAAGTTCGCGTTGGAACTTCGATTTACAAATTATTTCAAATATTTTTCGATAACTTATTCAAAAGTACACATACAAGCTGCAATACAATAAAGTTTTATTTCATTAATAAAATCGTATAACAACTTAAAGCGCTAATAACAATAATATAGTAACAAATGTTCGGAAATATTTAAGGATTACATTTCTCGTAAAAATGAACACTTTTTGTAGGGAAAGACTAAAAAAATTTTGTATTTAATACGGAACTTATTTTAAATATTGAAACTATTAACATATTGAAGGAAAATTTAAGCTACAAGCATGACAATTATACATATTACTAAATTTAAAGAACTTGAATTTTTCCTTATTTCATGAATAAAATTTAGTAGAAAATTTAAATAATAAGTAATAAATTAAGTTTCAGCTTAACTCGCAACAAAAATCACAGTATAATTTTATGATTTATAATTCTAATTGATGATTGTAATTTGACTTGTAATATTAAACCTAATTCCAAATTGAAAAGTATATCATTATGAAATAAGATACGAAAAGTAGACTTGTAGGCACTAAGTTTCGATTAGATAAATTACATGCATCAGCATCACTGCATGATTGAACACAACCCCTGACATACCTAAAAAATGATGATTAAATAGAGAAAAGGAAATATACAAATTATTTAAAAAAATCGAGTCGAATGGTCGACCCCTCGTAAAAAATTGACCTCTCAAAGTAAAGCTTACTCATTATTGTAGTAAAATCCTCCACAGTGTGACATTCTTATTAGTTCAGAATCTGTTGTTAATGTTCCACTATCTAAAGCACAGCTTCTTATTGTTAAAGATATTCCAGATTCGTCTGAAAAATTTTAAAAAATGTTAAAACTTAAATTAAAAAAAGAAAAATTTGGAATAAAATCCTATTTAATTAAAGTATTAGGATCACTTAAAAAAATTAAGTACAGGCTCTTAGGGCAGTTAAACCACTCCCAACCCTGAAAAATTTAAATTAAAATTAAATTAAATTTTAATTTTAATTAAAAAATTATGATTGGATGATCGCTCACAGTAAATTCCTGCGATTTTAACACAAGCAGTTGCAGGAAAAAGACCATCTCGGTTTTTACGACCTCCTAAGCAAGGCGATTCCAGAAACTCCAGACTTCCATTATTATGAAATGGATCGTCACAAGCTTTATTATTTCCTCCGATTGAAACACATTGAAAACAATCTAATGTGCTCCCTGTTCAAAAAATAATTAAATTTCTCTTATAAGAACTGCCCAAAAAAATCCTTTGGATTTTGATCAATTATGTAATTTAAAGTTAAGTAGAACTAGCCTTTTTGAAAAATTAGGAAGAAAATTAACATAAAAATCCACCGTCTATTAAATCCATAAAAAAAGTTCTTCATTGTATGATCGAAGGTTCACTTTTCGTTTTTGATATCACTCTTTGAATAAACACAATTTGGAAGTCGATGCATATTTAGAAATTAAAAATGTTTGGATAAAATGTACATTTTTTAAGGCTCTCATGACACAGAACTAGTCAAGGGAAGAAAGAACTTTCGTGGTTCGTTCGATGGAGTTAGTCGACATTATAGTGTTACGAGTTACGTCGTTTCGACGGGGTGTTGTGATTGTTTGTAACCAAGGAAACTACACTCGACAATAAGAGCAAAAGTATACTTAACAATTAATAAGTAGAAGTAGAACATGCTCATAAACATGCGTTGGTGTTTTTTATTATGAAAATGTTCATAGAAAACGCAATAATAATTTAAGAGAAAGACAAACAAAAAATCTACTTACATGTTCCTGAAAATACGATAATTATCACTTCTATCATTTGCACACAAGTTGAAATCGTTGATTTATATTATGTGAAATTGATTTTGTGTTTATTAAAACTGTTAATGTAAAAAATTTTTTAAACTCTGTAGGGATAATTTTAAACTTTAGTCCGTAAGCTGCACCTTTTTTTTAGTGAAACACCCGTTAGATAAGGATTAGGATCGCGTGATTCGGTTTTGCACTTAAAAAAATAAAGAAAATAACTCGCCTCGTATACTAATGACACGCAAAGATAATTTTCATGACCATTGGTCTGTGTGTAATGAAATTTCAATGATACTGTTGCAGATTCTAAGAATATGACACTTTCATAAATTAATGTGTAAACATCCCTTACGAAAAAGTATGTCAGAAAAAAAAACCTCCAGGAATTCCTGTCACTTTTTTTTCCTTTTAGTTTTTCGTCGTTACTACAGAGGACAGGAAAAATGACAGGATTTAAAATGACTCAACTTCACTTGATTTCAGGATGCTTCAAAAATCATTCGAAATTACAGGAAATGTTTTGAAATTTTTTAAATCCTTTGAAGCCCTATGTAATTACTTAAAATCCTTTAAATCTCTTTTAAATTCCTCGAAATATTCTTAAATAGATTAATATAATTTAAATCTCCTAAAATCTATTCAGAACTGTCAACTGACAAAATGTGACAGAACAACACATGATCTAATTCAACTTTGAATTTGAATGCATCAGCGTCCAAATTCAAACTACGTTACCATAGTAACCAACATGACTCCTGGTAGACGGCAACCAGCCGTGCATCTTTGTTGCAATTGCAAACACAAATAAAGTTTGCTTATATATACATATTTGTGAATCTTATCTTTGTTTACACATTGTCATAAATAAAAACTTAATTTCCTTAGTTTTTAAAATGAATTTCTTTATAAAAAGTGTTCCGAAACAAGTATAAAGATAATAGCATTCAAATAGAATTAAATTATCTAAAAAAGATTTTGCGCAACTTCTGAAAATTTTGCAGATGCAAATTTTGACCTTTTGGCATTCGAAGGTTATATTGAGGATTACATAAACCGGCAATAATATATTAATTCTTTTATAATTATAAGACATGGCATACTTAGCTCTGAGACTATTAAACAAAATGAGGTCACACTATTTCGAATCGCGCACGTGCATCGTAACAATGTCTTTCAATACCAAAATATCTACGAAGCAAAAAAAATTAGTTCCTCTTTATAAACAGGTATTAATTACTAAGTATTAAATGTCATAATCTAATAGTATAATATTATGCAACAGATGAGGTTACATGAATGTATATCTCATACATTTTTAATTAAAGATTAAAGATTGAACGTTAAATGGTTGAATGTTTGACTCAAGTTCTAACCTCAAAATTGAATCTCCTCATTTTATTCAATCACAATATGAATATTAGAGATAAATATATTTTCGCTCCACAGCGATATTCTTTTTTAAACTAAAGGTGTAGCCATAGAACCAAAAAATGTTTAATTAGAATAATTTTTTGGTAAAGGGAAGAGTTCGAAATTTAATCTCAAAATCTAATAATTAACTGTCAAGTAAATTGAAAAAATCGAATTTTATTGTTAGAACTTGAATCCAACATCTTGAACCTAACATATTATGTCTTAATATAAAATATTTTGTTTCAGTTTTGTGAAGGTGACAGAAACTCCACCATGGAGGAATGTCAAGTGTGGGATCCTTTAGAAATTTTTGATTCTTCTACAGATCAAAGTCATGCGGTTGTTGTATTAAATCGGCCCATAAGATGTGATGAGCACTTTATGAAGAATATTTGGAAAACAGGTAAATTTATATGTGCATGAGATT
Organism: Synergus itoensis; assembly: GCA_904066005.1. Lineage (NCBI taxonomy): Eukaryota > Metazoa > Arthropoda > Insecta > Hymenoptera > Cynipidae > Synergus > Synergus itoensis. The sequence goes on along the minus strand of CAJFCP010000113.1, from coordinate 354,023 downwards.
AATTAAATTTGGTGATCGTTTTTGGAACATTAGACGTTCTGGAACGTACTTGGTCAGACATAGAACGTTATTAGAACGTTTTAGAAACGTTGGGAGGGTCAAAAATCATCAAAAAAAAGCATTACGTAAATAGAAGACCACTAAGGCGTTCTAAAAACGTTCTTCAATTTTGTGCCGACTGGGTTTAAGGCCCACACATTTTTTTTTCTAAAAGTGTTATACAATTTTTTTAGCACAAGTCACTGTCACTGTTGATGGCGGAACCGATAGATGGTTGACTTTTATTGGAAAGGACGGAGATAAAGTACTAAATGGAAACTGTACGGAATATTTACCAACGCTCGTAACTGGAGATATGGATAGTATATCTGCGGAAACACTTAAAAGATTAGAGTCTGTAGGTTCTAAGGTCATTCGTACCATGGATCAGGATAAGACGGATTATACTAAATCTCTGGAAGAACTTTCCCTTTACTGCAGAGAAAGAGACATAAAAGTAATCTTTTCGGCACGTTGATTTTTAAACCACCAGATTCTCTATTAGAATATGACTGATCGTTACTGTTATTAGTTGAAGACCGCATATGTAATTGCTGAAACAAGTGGAAGGCTCGATCAAATAATCGCTGGTATTAGCACACTCTACAAAAGCCCGAAAATCTTTGACAACGTTTCGGTATATTTGCATTAACTAGTTATTTATTTAAAAACTTTCCTCCAGTGAATTAGAAAGAACCAAAAATATTGCATACGAATACTAGTTTCTAAAAATATAATTAATCTTAATTATAATTAATTTCTTAATGTAATAATTATCAGGTGATACAAATATCGAAGCATTCGCTTGCTTGGTTACTTCAACCAGGAATGCACAAAATAATGGTACCTGAGGTCTTGAAAAATGGTAAAAGTTGGTGTGGTCTTTTGCCAATTGGTTATCCAGTTAAAAGCGTTTCAACGACTGGATTAAAGTGGAATTTAGGTACAAGTTTTTCTTAAAATATATGAATAATTCTTATTAATTTTGCCTGGAATTTAAAAAGTAACATATTTTCAAATATTTCAGACAAAGACGGCTTGGAAATGATTGGTCTAGTAAGTTCATCCAATACTTACTCTGATCAACCTTACGTGACAGTATCTACTGACACCGCATTAGTATGGACTATGTGCATCGACTCAATAGTTAAAAATTTCCAAAAAAAGCAAATTTTTATATCAATCTAAACAAAAATATTATTTATTACGGGTACATTGAATATAAAATGAATTTAGATAAAATTCACATAAAATTACAAAATAATAATACGAATTGAAAGTAATTTCTGATCTCATTCTCAAAAAAAAGGACAACACAGAAACCAATTTTACGTTAAATGCTGTTGGATAAACTTGCGCCTCATTAAATATTTCTAGAACTGTATAAACCTTTCAGTAAAAGATTAAATTGTAAGTCTATTTACAACCCAAAACCGATTTCTCGCGTCTAATGTTCTATATGAAATACCGTTATCACGGGTCACCAATTAACTTTTTTCATCTATTTCACCTATTTTGGGAATTCGTTATTTTTTACCTTTCTTCAATTGATAAAGTTAAATCATGTGAAAGATTATTGACGTTGGAATTATAGAATGATTCTGGATTGAAAAAATTTCGAATGGAGTTCGACATTTTTCTTTTGTTTTTAGACAAATTTTTTCGTATCTCCGTTCTGTTGTTTTAAGTTTCTTTCATTTCTTTTGTCATTTATTTTTCACCTATTTTTATTAAAAACAGTCACCTTTTCACATTTTTTAATCACAATAGGTATGTACTGTGATAACTGGAAATATTTGTACTGCTCTTAAAAATTGCTGAAAAAATTCGTACTTTTCGGGCTTAGTGATTGGCAATGCAAATTAACTGAAATAACTACGTACAAAGTTCTAAAAAGTTTCTTTGCATACTAACACATACTAAAATACTAAAGCAGTGTCGATCAGCTGTTGAGCTGTTTACATTGGTCTACAGTGACGAAACACATGGTGGGGTTCCGACCAACAGCCAGTCTTTTGCGACCCGCCGCACCGAACCGTTGCAATTTACTCGAATCTATTCGTGTCTTTCTGTTGTCAAATATAAAATACATGTTAATACGTAACCCGAAAAACCGCGTCGGAGTGCAAGTTTTAAACAAAGGCTTCTTAGTGTAGTTTTCAATCATCAAATGTCTCATCGGTTATATCTTTACCGAGAAAAAACGATTCTGGATCAACGGGTCAGTAATAGAATAGTATAGTAATATAGTAATATTTTCTAGAATAGCATTATCCATGTCAATTGACACCAATAAGGTTGCAGAAAGTATTCAAATAATAGGAATCTAACACACTTTTGTTTTGTATTTTTACTGATTGCGCATATAAATATTATAATATTTGGTACCGTATGGACTCAACAAATACTCAAGTATGTAATAATATTTAAAGCTTTTTATGTCATGTTTCTTACAAGAAAAGTAATAACGGATACAATTAGACTATCAATTAGAAGAATTATTTTTAAAAATGTACACTTTTTAAAGAGAACTTTAATCTCCTAACAGACATCAGTTGACTTGAATGATTTGTTACCAATTTTTGCATTTAAAGGCGAATTTGTGTTATTTTTGAAAATAGGCTAAGTATTTAGCTTGTTGAAGTGATGTTTTTAGCCCAGCAAGCTCGACATATACAAACGTGATGATATAAATAAGACTTAGGGTAAAGATATCGATTCTCTTTGAGCAGAAGATTCTATAAAATATAGGAAAGTGTATTTTAAAAATGTTAAACTGACTGTCTGATCAAAAGTATATAGTTTTCATCTTTTATATTTTATCTTACGGTTCTCTGAATTCTCGAGGAATTTCATTACAATCAACTAATTGATTCTGTCCTCGTGACTCTCATCAGCACTTGTTCCACTACATTTACACTTGGCAGTTATCACGAGATTTCCCCGTATCTTTTCTTGTCATGACACATTATTTCTAAAAAATCCAAAGCGTTATTAAATATTTAAAAGTAAATTCTTTAATCTAAGATAATTAATCAGAATCTTTTATCGAATTTATAAAGTAAAAGTAAAGATTCTGAATCTCTTTCAATTTGAATTAGTAAGAAGTTGATGAAATAGTGCCGATTCGTTTACTAATCTTTCGAAATTCTTTAAAATCTTTGAAGTCCCCTGAAATTATTTGAAACCCAAAAAAATCCTTTCAATTTTTTGCAAACCCCTTTATAATCTCTAGAAATCCCTTGATACAGCATTTTTATTATGAATTAATTAAAAAATACTATAATAATTCATTCAGTAAATCTAATTGATTTAGTTACCTTTACTAAATGAATTAGTAGTCTTTACTATGAATTAGTTTGAATTAGTAAACGAATCGCCGCTATTTCATTAGTAACTTTTTACTAATTCAGATTGAGAGAGAATAATCTCTAGTCTTACACTACTAATGTTAAATTTCGTAATTTTCTTGAGAAGAAATTTCACAGACTACCGATCGAGACGAGGGTCAAGAAGACAGAAAACTATTCTTAGCTCACAAGGTCCATACAGATAAGTTAAAGATCATGAATGGTCCACAATTTAACACAGTCATCAATAGAGAGAAAACTTATCTTGCATTTCCTCAATTACATGCTATTAGCAGCTTATTGATAAACTATCTTTATCAAGATGAAGTTCAAATATACACATTTCTACTATAATAGATATTAGGGTAATTTAAAAAAATTATTTTTAGGATGTACATTATTAGTCAAAAAATTTAACAAGAAAAAATCATTCAAAATCGGATATGATTTAAATGTTTCTATTTCGAGTTTTGTCTTTTTTACTGGTTTTACTATCACCATATAAAATCCTTAAATTCTTTGGAATTCTTTAAGATTCTTTTAAAATGCTTACGAAATCTTTAATATCGTTTAAAACATTGACAAATATATTTGCACAAGTGTAGCTGTTAAAATGTGGACAGCTTCAACACAAACAAGGGGTAAAATACAGCAAACAGATGGTCACGCACATTAGAACCTGAAATTACGACAGGGCCGTTACACTCTCCGCGCCTATTTCCCATATGTATACGAAAGAGAATATTTCAAGGTTTAGTAGTTTTTTTACATTCTAAAATGTCATTCAAAAATGATTTCAAGAAGATTTAAAAAAAATTTCAAGAGATTTCCTTGAACTTCCTTAAAATTACTTAAAATCTCTTAAAATCCTTAAAATTATCTTGAAACCTTTAAAATCTTATAAAATCTCATAAAAATCCTTCAACTTTTTAGAATTCTTTTAAAATCCCTTAAAATTCTCCAAAATTAGTTGAAATTTCTTGAGAATATTATAAAATGTGTATTAAATAGTTTTCATTCATCTGTAGAATCTTCATCAACTACTGTCAATGATTAGAAGGATGTGAAGGGAGTGACATCACGCTCTGATAGTAACAAATTAGATTTACGTAAAAAAACGTGGGTGCAATTACATCCTGAGAGCTCATTGTCACTGCGAGTTAGAATTCTCAACATAATTGATGAAAAAATTCACTCATGAAATATATAACACTATAATCCTCATTCAAAGATTAACTTTTCTCACCTCTCTTTATAAGCAACAGAAATAATTATATAATATTCAGTCATAAGACACGTTTTCGTGACATTTTTTTTGCCATAAAACACATTGCATGGTTAGCATGTAGGTCGGACTTCCGGTAGACAGAAAACCATGTGATGATTCATTCATCGATCCAACTTTGCACTTGGTTTGATAATGTCCTTAAACTCAATTCGTTATGCGAAACATCTTTTTTTTTTCTCTCTCAACAGACATTCTAATCAAACTTATAATATTTCTTTACACGATAAAATAAATCATTACCTCTCAAACCCAGTTTTAAAATTTATCTTTGCATAAATTACACATTACTTACATTTAAGAATTTTAAATACATATATCTTAAGACGAATTTTTTATAATGAGATTTTGCAATCTTCACTCCCAAGGAAGTTTAGAGACCAAGTATTATTTTACAAATGGCCATCGACTGAACCAGACGATCGTGACAAGAATCTTTATCGTCGTAATCTAAGCGAAATATGGCTGGATGAAAGAGAACGTGCAGCTTTATATAGCATGATTTCAAACTCACTATTTGACTATACGTAACGCAATATCAAATGTAAAAGAGTAATTAAGTCTCCTTACCAGTTGTTGAAACTAATAATGCAGTAAAGCAAACACCATCTACATAATTAATTTCGATTCTAAACCAAAAAGCTTTGTAATAATAAACTGAGAATGTAAATGATAATGACTTCGAGTCAACCAAACCATATGGAATTAATAACCAGCACGTGCTAAAAAAAATTCCAAGACTGTCTCTAACTAAAATGACTAAATTAGCATAAGTGCAACTGGTATTAAATCAAAAATTATCTAATCTTATCTTTTATTTTGTTTTATATATTCTATAAATTTTTCATCCACTTGACACTTTTCAATACATACATATTGGAAAAAAAACCTAGTACACGGAAAAAATATGTCCTATAAAAAGTGTAGAACTCAGTCTGGGAATCTTGGACGGGTACCAAAATGTTGTAAAAATTGTAAACCTCCTTCTATGAAATTTACAAGATATTTCAATAGTAAGTGCAAGAAAGAACTACATAAAGTCCTGGACAGTCTAGGAAAATATGAAGGGTTCTTAAACAAAATAAAAAAAGCAAAGCTAACTTCAGACTTAGTAGTCTTTTGTGTCCAAGTTCATATCACACACACGAGAAACGTTTTCGTCACTTAATTAATACACACAAACCTAATTCTATACCTAACCTAACACTACTACATACAACGCAATTCTCTAACTCAGAATATCGCACGCTGAGTATACCGGTCGAAATGGTCCTTATATACTAACTAGCCAAATCTTCACCGCTTGTGAGAAACGTCACAGTGACCCAAGTGATATTTAATTTGTTTTAACATGTTTTATTTAAATATTATATTATAACTGTATCATTTTATTATTTTTAATATTTTAATGTTTAAGATTTCGTGAGTTTTATATAAGTACACTTATTAACTTTATATTTCACTCTGTCAGCTGATGGTCGACTGCGCACATCGACGCGCAACATTTTCCCAGACTGTCCAGGACTTTCTGTAATCCCAGCTCTTCAGTAAATACAAAACTATTTTTCCTAGACTATTATAGAGAATTTCCAAGACTCATTTGCATTTAGTATTGAAAAGTTTGAAACTTTTTATTAAAAGTCATTCAAGATCTCCAATATTTTGGTACCCGTCCAAAACTCCTGGACTAATTCTACAATATTTACAGGACATATTTTTTCCGTGTACACCTACATTCTGGAATAAGTCTTTCTGTGCGTGTCCTCGCATAGAATCGATTCTAAGCCACTGTTAAAGTTGAAAAAAAATGGAAATAGTTAATACCTCTGTTAATACATGTTAATTTGAATGAACCTTCAAATGTTGTCTTTCTACATTTTATTGTTCCCAATATATCCAAGTTCAAGTTTCATAATTAATTTTTCTGTGGATATTTTGAAATTCCTTAAAAATTGAAGAAAACGTTTTCTTAAAATTCCCATAAATACCATAAGATTTTTTTTAATTCCTTGAAATCCCTTTAAATTCCTCTATAAGAATCCAATCAAAAAGCGAAACGTGAATACTGGCTTCATCCGGTGTGGTTTAATTCACTTCGAGACTTTGAGTTCACGGAAGCAGTTTCGATATTCTTTCATATATCTTTTTGTGATATGAAATTTAGTATTTGCAATACGAGGCGCCTCGGCGCCGCGAGTCCGCGACACTTTGTCGTAATATGTACCTGTGAAGAGATGTAAGAGGATCTGGTATAAGTTATTGACATAGGGAATTGAAATATTATACTGAACTCTCATTTGAAGAGAGTCAGTTATCTTCAGTTATCTTGATGGCGGCAAGCATGACAGCTGTCCGCACGGTTATTAGGGTCACTCAGTCGTTGATTACTGTCCAAGGTTGGTACTGTTTAGGCATTTTGTACGAGTAGCAGACGTGGGCTGATAGCCAATCAACTCCTTGCTTAATTTAAAGCGTACAAGCTCAAAGCCAAATCTCGGAGAAAACCGAAATATTTGACCACAAAAGAAACATCATTTCTAGAAAGAAACTACTATTTTCTTCAAGTTCTAGACTGAATGTAAATTTTAATACATTTTTGTAGAAAATTCATGTTTAAGTTAAATTCATGATTAAGTATTTCTTATATTTTATAAAAAATTTGTTCTCAACAGAAAAAATATTCAAATATGCTGTCCAATTTTTTCGCGACAACTTTAAATAAAAGTGAGGCAAACTAGTTAGAAACCGGCTTGGTCCCTAGTACAATTTCCACCATGCAATTCGAAAACATATATAATATTTTTCTTAGCACCTTGTAGTATTTGGTTTCAGAATTTAAACGACTCAAAGATTTCATGAAACAATAATCAGTGTTTTCTCGCATCAATCATTATTGTATTATTATATCCACTGGAAAGTGCACATTTATGAATCGTTAAGCTTCTGAGTTAGTCATCATCATGGTATTATTAAGCGTGGTCCATTTTCACACGTTACTTTACAATTTATTACGGCATTTAATAAAGTGACTCGTCGCACTCGAGAGTCGTAAAGAACAGTATCTTAATCTTCATTTGATCATTAAAGTTAATTATAAAGGGAAATAAATATGTGGAGGTTCGTCAGAAAACATTTATCAAGTAAAATTTAATCCACTCAACTTGCATCTCGCGTCACATCAAAAACTTGAGTTATAAGTTAACATGTCAACTTGATCTGCAACGAATGTAATGTTTTGGACTTTAATTCAAATATTAATTAAAAATTGTTCCAAATTGGTAGATTTTGAACCAAACATACACTTTAGGCACCTTTTAAAATATTTACACATCATTCATTATTATTATTATTATTTTATAGGTCAAGATTGAACTTCAATTTGTTTACAAAGGAAACACTATTACAATTTCCTTCAACAAGGTTCGGAATACAATTTATGATCTACTGTCAGTATCCTTGTAAAAAACTGTAATATATATGATTAATATTCCTTTAAGTGTAGAATATGTAAAATCTTTGATTAACATGAGGCCCAAGGCGCACATGTTCCTTAAGTCAGCAATGACCTCTATTAATGTGCAATCAAATGAAGAATTCTTAATAGGATGTTCTCCTTATAAAAATGTAAACCTTCATTAATTATACTCTTTATAGAATGATTACATTAAATATACAATATTTCGAAAAGTCGCGCCAAAACGATTTTTTAAATCCAGTCCAACTTTTTCAATTCAAATAAATTATTGCATCATTTCCCTACAAGAAATAATTTATATAATTACATGCTGTACACAAACAGATATCAAATAAGCCCTACTGCAATTTCTAAATCAGAAACTGGATTGGCCACAAACATTTAGGTCAACAAATCATAGTTTCGCTACCGTGTGCATATATTATGTATGGTGCAATGGACAACTAGATAATCACAACGTAAACATAATTCCACTGATTAGAAATTTACTGGTGATGATAATTTTAGGGAAAACAAAAAAATCGATTTCATTAAAACCCGGATGATAATTTCGCCATTTTTTATATACAATTTTAATATTATACAAAATATATAATATTAAAATGATAAATGGCGAAGTTGGCGTTTGACAAAAATAAATTTTTTCTTATGATAATTACCAGTATCACATTTACCACATGCCCTTAAATCAATTAAGTTTGATTAAGTTTAATAACTTTTGATTAGCCTCTTGTAAAGTAAAGAGGCTTACAAAAATTGCATCTCACATTACACTTATGTAAGTGTCATATGGATGCGGGCATATAATTTAAATGGGTTTCAGCATCAGTATCCTCACTAAACGTTCATTGAATACTATGCTCCCCAAAGACAAGGATGAAAATCGCGAGCCGACTCCAGACCTTTATATACTCATTCGAATATCTCACTTGTGGGAAAACAGGCCATCTATCGATTTTTAACGAAACTTTACGCGCAGGTGTCGGGATCAGAAACGGGGCAATCAAAATTATATATAATTTATATAAAATTAATTAAATTTCATTAATAATCCAAATTAATCCGAGGCTAATCCGGATTAATTCCGACAGTAATTTTTGTTTTCATTTCGGATTGATTCCGATAGGAATCTGTGTTTTGACTCCGGATTGGCTCGGATTCATCCGGATAGAATTCGGAATGAAAACGCATTCGAGCGGATAAAAATTTTTCTATCTGAAACTTTTCTCAAGGCAATTATATCTATATAGTAAAAACCTTCCTCTCAATTTGCACCAAATTTACTTTACACTCGACTTTACACGCATCAAGTTCAGAAAAAAATGAATTTCATGTTTTTGGACATAAATGTCACGAGTATACATGATTCATTGGCACGTTGATGGATTATCGTTCTGATGAATGTCTATTCGTTTATAACGTCAGGTTCAAGCAACTATTAAAAGTGTAACATGTTCTTAGAAATCATTGAAAATTTTTTAAACATTAATATTGAAGTTATTTAAGATTATTGTATTTAATAAAATTTCTCTTTTCCACGAATGATAAAGAATATTCGAGATTTTGAATTGTTCCTTATTTAAGAAAGACCAGCATATTTGTAAGCTTGTATACAAACTCTGTTTTCACTTGAAGAGAGATGCCAAGATAACGTGCCGTTTATCATTTTAGTTTTATCTGAGAAGTAAACGTTCTCATCAGTTGATGTACACTGAAAGAAATTTTGTACAGCAGCGACACTTATAGGTACGTCTGATGCGCAAAACTGTAGTGCTGCAGTGCGCCCTCTGTTTATTACGATTGTTCTCCCAGTTAGGGAACGCTGCTGTCCCTATTTGGTGTAACTGTTGTCTTAGATTTTTGAAGCAGCAACGGACCTCACGCGTCACGCGTGCCCAAATACTAGAGAGCAACGTTGTACTAAGTTTAAGAGACCGACGCGTTGCCAAAATTGGCGTCGCTGTCGCTTTCACACCTCGGTCGCGTTGCCGTACTACCATAAGTGTCGCTGCTGTACAAAATTTCTTTCCGTGTACGTTATGAGATTTTTTCGTCTTTTAAAATTTTTAAATCATATTTAAAAAGTGTTACTTTTGTAAAGTGAATTTAATTTAAATTATAAAAATGATAAAGTGTAAAGTGACAGAATTTTGAAACATATTATGTACATTGGGTCGGATAGGGATTTTGGTTTTGTCTTCGGATTGGCTCGGATTGATCCGATTGGATCGGACAGAAATGTTTTATAGACGGATCTCGGATGCAAATGAAGGCAATGATATGTTTCTACATATAATAATCCTTTTTAAATTTTAAAATCTTATTCTTTAATTATTTTATTTTTTATTATTTTAACTTCTTATTGCTTGTGCAAGAAACAATTTCCCAATACTTTTCATGCCATTACACTCAAAGTCATTATCGTATTTTAAAGTTAATAGTGGAAGTGTTATCTAAACTAACATACTTATTACTAAAAAAATTTAGTTTAACGTAAAGTATAGAAGTTGTTTAATAAAATAGGAGTTTTTTAACAAAAATGTAAAAATATTTACTTGAATTAAGACAATGATATGTTTCTATTTTGTTAAATACATTGTATATGTATAATAATCGTTTTTAAAATATTTTAACGTAAAGTATGAATCGCGTTGCTTATACTCCTTACCCCGCATAAATCAGAAGGTAGTCGACGCGACGTTCGAGATATACACTCAGTTCGAGAAGTGCTCGTGATACGTGGTGACTACTCTTCAAGCGAACCTTCCTTCTTTTAAATAGTGTATTAGTAAGTAATTTAAAAAAAATAAGAAGTAATAATTATTTACAATAATTAAATCCAGGATTAGTTCAGAGAAATTTACAAAAATGAAGATAGATTTGTGCACAAAATATTCCAGTAATAAACTACATTAAAAGTACATTATTAAATCTCGGTATTTAATAAAAGATCGTTATCATCAATTTATACGAAGATTAATTTTCTTTTATAATTATTATAATTTTTTACACTTGAAAATCGTGAATTGAGAAAAAAAAACCAGTTCTCGTGGAATCACGTGGGTATCTATGGCTCGTGAGGTTGTCACGTGTACTTTACGAGGCAAGGATGAACAATAAAATTGTATTGCTTATAACACTAAAGATTTATTAATTTTCTAATTGCAATACGTCTTTATTATTGAATTTGAACGTATCTTATGTATAGTTTATATTTTATACTGAAATTGAGGAAGCAATATTTATACCTTGGACAAGATAAAACCTCAACCAATATCCATTACAACATAGATGTTGGTTGCACCCTTTTATTATCGCTATATGAATCGATGATCGTCGCGCTGTGTAAAGAAGGGAGCGAGATTCAAACATCAATTGGACTTACTTCTGATAATAAATTAGCATCAAGGCTGATTTCAATTCCCCACACTTTTATCAGACTATCCGATTAAAATTTTAAAAATGAAAATAAAGATAAATAAAAAAACAAGGATAATTATTTAAATTATACAAAATTAGAAAAAATATAAAGTAAAGAAATTTTTTTCATATTTTTTAAATTAAAACGAGGCTTGAATTCTATACTTTAGTTGGCCTATTAGCCTCTAATATATTTGCTGATAAGTACGCGTTACGGAATTGATAATAATATATTTAAACTTGGAATTTTTGTAGTTTTTGGATAATTGTTCAAACGAGTACCTAATTAGTTTGAAGTGATAATTAAAGATATTAACGTTAGAAAAATTTATTTATGACTTGTTTACTTACTTTCATGTGACGGTGAAGTCATTCAGAAGATAATTCTTCTGGGATTAGATCAGTACTTCCTGCATTCAATGCTATGCATTCAGGCTACAGAATTGACCGTTAATTTAGTTGTAATTTAAAGGAAGTTTGATATTTAGAATTTTTGCTTAGTAAATTGAATTTATTTAATAGATTGATGCATTGTAACACATACATAGATTTATGTTCGACCCAAAATTCTAATTCAATTAAAAAAAAAAACATCTGAATCAAAAATCTGAATCAGCTGTGTTCATTTCAGTTAACAATTATCATTTTCTAAAGAATTTTCAATAGTAGAATCTTATTTTCACAATTTATAAGACATTTGTATCAATAAAGATAAGGTGCGTTCTAGTTTATTCCTCCCTAAAAAAGTAGGTTAAACGTGCTATCTGGAAAATATAAGAAACTTGAAAGACAAAAACAGATATTTTTCGTTTTTTTAAACGTTATTATTCATTTTCTGCCTTTGCTTTAAATATATAAAAAAATATTAAATGTTACAAGACTTTTGAAGTTTTAGAATGAACAAAAAAAACTGCGTATTTTCGTGATAAGGATTCGCAAACATGTTAACTATCTTTATGCGAATTGAACAAATTTGCTTTAACTTACCGACTGTTTGAAAGTACATGTGAAAAAGTGAATAGTATTTATTATTTCATTTATTATTGGGCACATCGTAATAAAAATTTATTCTTTTTGTGTAGGAACAGTGAATTATCAGATTATTTCGTATATTGTTAAGAATCTCTGCAAGATAATATTTACGCCTCATTGCTTGATAATTTATCAAACAATTATTTATTTTTTTATCTTGTTAATTATCAGAATAAAAAATTTGCTCCTCGGAAACTTTTTACTGTCGTGATCAGATTAATTGATATGACGATAATTCGTGCCGTGCAAAGAAATATCAATTACACGTTCATTTAAATTTTTGTCGTCATTTTACGTAACATGTGTTGAAATTTTATACAGCAGTTACGTATTTCATAAAATGAAGCTTTAGGATATTTTAATCATTTTTTAGTAAATTTAAGATAAATTTTGGAAAATTTAGTTGCAAATGTCGGAATTCTCAATTACAAGTTGCTAAATTTGCCGATGCTCATCCAAAAATTTCATTTAATCTGAATCATCAGATTTCAAAGGAAAATTTCACGCGATTAGTTTTTTCTAAGGATATTATGGTATTCACATATTTAAATTCTGAATAATAAAAATCATTTTCTCATTCCAAAAGATTCTTTATTCTTTTTCATCTAAGTGAAAAATTAAATAATTGCTAATAGTCTCGTATGAATTGGTATGTGAATATGAATAAGTTACGTTACATATGTTTTATATTTATGTTACAGGATAAGAGCTAGATAACTGTCAAGATGGGGGCGATGTTTAGGAGTGAAGAGATGGCCCTTTGTCAGCTGTTCATACAGCCAGAGGCAGCCTACCTTTCCGTCTCCGAACTGGGTGAAACTGGAACTGTTCAGTTTCGTGATGTAAGAGATCTATTTTATTCCATTTTGAAAGGTAGTTGCAATTATTTTGCGAAATAACATAAAAGCGCCGAACATGTTTCTTCAACCAGGTCCAAAATAGTAACTGTTTTGATTAATCTTATAGCTTGATTTTTATAGGGTTAAGAGCATGCTTCAAGATTGTTTAAGGATTTTATTTTACGGTATCAATTATTCCGAATTATTCTAAGTAATTGTTAATGATCCCATAGATATAAGTGCAAAACGGTGAGTAAATTTATTTCTGTCTTAGCTCAACGGTGACGTAAACTACTTTCAAAGAAAATTTGTAAATGAGGTACGTCGCTGTGATGAGATGGAACGAAAACTTCGTTACATCGAAGCCGAAGTAAGGAAGGATGGGGTGCCTATCCCTGAAAATCTAACAGAATTACCGCGCGCCCCAAATCCAAGGGAGATTATCGATCTTGAGGTAAAGTATTGAATTTATTATTTATGTATTACTTATCTATTATTAATTAATTATTTTCTTGGATCCATTTTGGATACATGATTTCTTTCCATTTGGGATAGTCCATTTATTATATAACGCTACCATAACAATAAACCATGACACCCCTTTCCTTCTTGATCGTTTTTGTACTTTAGTGTCTTTTGAAAGATTCCAAAGAATTTCGAGAGATTCGTCTTATGGCCTCATTCGTATTATGACCGTAACAGGTCCTTTTAAACCCTGCCACCCCCCTAAAAGCGTAATGTAATATGTGGAGCATCCCTTTCAATTATGAACACAGAATATTTTGTACTTAATTAATCGATATCGTCTTTGATTATACCGGCCAGGCGCACCTAGAAAAGACGGAGAACGAGATTCTTGAACTGAGCCACAATGCAGTGAATCTGAAGAGTAACTACCTTGAGCTTACGGAGTTGCGTCACGTGCTCGAGAAAACGCAGGTGTTCTTCACGGAGGTACCTAAAAGTAGTTCGGCAGCTTAACTCTTTGCGCCACCCCCCTTCGTGTAATCGGTGTTCACGTTTTGTCGAAGAATCAAGGTTCGCTTCTTCTTCTGTATCAACAGGAAGAAGCCAACGACTCAATCACCAGGGCACTGATAAATGAGGAACCGCAGAATCAAAGCGCCACGGGTCGTGGACGACTCGAGTGAGTTTAATATATATGTGTACTATTTCTTCATTTTTCTACACTCAAAAATATGCTCTTGCTATTTTTTTCTGATTAAAGTAACCAGGATTCTAGTTATTTTAAGGATGTTGGAGCCAAGTTCTATTCGAAAAATTCGATTTCTTCATTTTACTTAACAAATATTAAAATTGGAATTTTTTCCCTCTGCAGAATTAATCAATTTTGAACTAGAATCATGCATACAGAGCGAGAAAATATCTAGTTCAAATATTTTTTAAGTAAAATTAAAATATTCAATTTTGAAGTTAGATTTTGAATTCTTCATTTTATGCAAAAAGTATCGAAATTAAATATTTTTTCGCTCTGTATGCAGTCTTATATTTGAAAAAAGATTAGCGCTACAGAGCGAAAAAATATTTTTCTATCATTTTCGTTGAGTGAAATGGAGAATGGAATTTTGAGCTTAACACTTGGGTTCAACGCCCTTAATAGGAATTTCCAGTTAAAACAATTAGAATGCTGGTTAAATCAATCAGAAAAATATTAAGGTCATATTTAACCATAATTCTGGTTAACTTAATAGATGTTGTTTTGAGTGTAGGAATTAAACCATTTGAACCCAATTCGAACCAAGTTTACAACCCTCTCAAATCTTGAAGTTGAGGCTTGTCTAAAAAACCAAACATTTCTCTTCAAAGTTTACACTAACAATATTGCTCTTCTGAAGTTGCAAAAGAAACTTGAGTATTTACTTCTTGATTTTCCTACACAGATTCGTTGCCGGTGTGATCAATCGCGAGCGTGTTCCAGCCTTCGAGCGGATGCTGTGGCGAATATCCCGGGGAAATGTTTTTCTTCGACAGGCAGAACTTGAGAAACCTCTAGAAGATCCAAGCACCGTAAGTTTTTCTAACAATGTTTATTTTTCTGCAGTCCTCTAGAGCACGTTCTTTCCTAGCGATAAAATACCAAAGTCGTTACGAAATATTCTACTTGCGGGATTACTTGTTTCGCATTTTTATTAAGTGTAGAAAGGTCGTGAAGTATAGAATTTTCAATACTTGAATCGATTACCTAACAACCTTCACTCTGTATGTTTATGTGAATTTTTAACACGGATGCATATGTATTAAAAATATGTAGATACATACAGTAAACAATATATATATTTTTTTTCACCAAACTGATTGCGTAACAAGTGATAAGTTGTTATGAATAGCGCCTTGAACAACTCGTGAAAATTCTTAAGAAAGTCATTTTAAAAACTATTTTGAAAAATAAACTTCAATTCATATATGATTTAACATTTCTTTCGATTCTTGAACTATATCCTTTGTAAAATTTGAAAACATTCAGTCTGGCAGGTTGAGTCCTTCTTTAAAAGAAAAAACACTTTTGTAGCGATTTTTTTAAAAGATGCATGAACTTAGAAACCAAAATTTAAAAGAGTATAATCCTTTTAATTTTTCTTCGTCGTTTATATTTTCAGTAATTTTCAAAGAGTAGATTTTCTAGCTAGAGCGCTAATAAAAGTAAGGCAAACTAGTTAGAACCCCACTTGGGTCCTAGTACAATATTTACCCGGGAAGATTTCTCCATTTTATTTATTTACTTATTTATTTTAGGGTAATGAAATTTACAAGACCGTATTCGTGGCTTTCTTTCAAGGAGAGCAGCTAAAGAGTCGCATCAAGAAAGTTTGCAGCGGATTTCACGCATCACTTTATCCCTGTCCAAATACTAACTCCGAGAGATTAGAAATGGTTAAGGGGGTGCGTACGCGTCTAGAAGATTTAAATTTGGTAAGATATATCTGTCTTTATATATGTATAAAAAAATTAATTTCTTATTTTTAAGTGTTGTTTTATACATAATAAAAACTTAATATGGTCACCAAGAGACGCAAAAAGCGTTGACCCATTCAATTCAGCTTCAAAATATTATTTTTAACTATTTCTCACAATTGACTACGCTTCTGGATGCAAGTAAGTGGTACTTTTCTTTTAAGTTAAAGGCTTGTTAGTATTACCATAAATAAACAGATTTTTTTTATCTGAAATGTTCTACTTGTAACTACTGATCAACGAGTTGCGATTTTACTCATAGCCAATTTATACCATTATTTATGTTAGGTTCTAAACCAAACTCACGATCATAGACAACGTGTTCTTCACAATGTAGCTAAAGAACTGCCAAACTGGAGTATTATGGTTCGTAAAATGAAGGCTATATATCATACAATGAACCTTTTTAACATGGATGTGTCCAAAAAGTGCCTTATTGGAGAATGTTGGGTACCTGTAGCGGATCTTGCAATTGTTCAAAATTGCCTTACAGAAGGATCGGTTAGTATTTAGAAAGCACCTTTGAAAATTCGAAATTCTGTTTATTTTTGCAGCCATCACAGGTCGTCACCTATTCTTAATATTTAATAATTTACAGGGTGGCGACTTTCTTGAGATTCAAAGAATTTTTCAAAAGTTAATACATCTTTTACTTTCAGCGTCTCTGTGGAAACTCAATACCATCTTTCTTGAATGTTATTCACACAGATGAAGATCCACCAACTTTTAACAGAACTAACAAATTTACGAGAGGTTTCCAGAATCTTATAGACGCTTATGGAGTCGCCTCTTATCGCGAAGCGAATCCTGCTCTTTATACCATTATCACTTTTCCGTTCCTTTTTAGTATTATGTTTGGTGATGCGGGTCATGGTAAGCCTCTTTATCAGATTTACAGAAAAATATTGAGAAAATTTGTATGTCCTTAATTGAACAACTCATGGCTTGTCTTTAGGTTTGATCATGACGCTCTTTGGACTTTACATGGTTGTATGGGAAAAGAAGTTATCTGCGAAAAAATCCAATAATGAGATCTGGAACATCTTCTTTGGTGGTCGTTACATCATTCTTCTGATGGGTTTATTTTCCATCTACACCGGTATCATCTACAACGACGTGTTTTCAAAATCGGTTAACGTGTTTGGATCTAGTTGGAAGGCACATTACAACTATAGCACGTTGCAGCACAACAATCATCTACAGTTGAATCCGAATGAAGAAGGCTACATGCAGGTGCCTTATCCCATCGGTATGGATCCAGCTTGGATGGTGGCCGAAAACAAAATAATCTTCCTTAATTCCTACAAGATGAAGCTTTCCATTATCTTTGGAGTTATGCACATGATATTTGGAGTCTGTATGAGTGTTGTCAACATCATGTAAGTCTTCTCCGCCTTTGACTTATGCTAATCCAAGAATTTTTTGAACATTTTGAACATATTTTATTAATCCCATATTTCATGGAGTATGAAAAGGTTCTTTAATAATTGAATTTTGTGACCACTCTGTAATAAAATTTATATTTTCCACATACATTGCAGACATTTCAAGAAGTACGCGAGTCTTCTTCTTGAGTTCCTGCCACAGCTTCTCTTCCTGATACTTCTGTTCTTCTACATGGTGATGCTCATGTTCATTAAGTGGGTTCTCTACGCGGCTACTGAAAAAAGTAAGAACTTTGTTTGCAGACTGTAGCTGACAAGTAACAACTCAGAAATACCTACCTGGCTTAAAAAAAATTGACATTTCACAGGTGTAAGGTATCAACCAACATGTGCACCATCCGTACTTATCACTTTCATAAACATGATGCTCTTCAAGCATTCCAAAGTTGCCGAGGGTTGTTCCGAGTTCATGTTTACCGGTCAAAGTGTCCTGCAGCAAATTTGCGTATTTGCTGCACTTTTGTGTATTCCGGTCATGCTCTTCGGGAAACCATTGTACACCGTATTTGCCAAGAAAAAGCCAGGAAGAACAATGGTAAAAATCATTCAGATTTTTCAATACTCTTATTCTTTATTCTTTTCTATATATTTTTATTTGTATTGTTCATTTGGAAATATTTATTTCAGACGAACGGTTCTGCGTCTCAGGACATTGAATTGCAACCGGAAGGTTTGCCAGTCAATGCATCAAGTTCACGGGGAGGACACAGTCATGAAGATGAGGCTTTCAGTGAAGTGATGATCCATCAAGCTATACATACTATAGAGTATGTCCTTTCGACGATATCACATACAGCTTCGTATTTACGTCTTTGGGCCTTGTCATTGGCTCATGCTCAACTATCGGAAGTTCTTTGGAATATGGTGTTGCACATGGGTCTTGCGGCTCCAGATGGTGATTACATCAGCAGTATCAAATTGTTTGTCGCCTTCGGGGCTTGGTCCCTCTTCACCTTGGCCATTCTGGTCATGATGGAAGGCCTATCTGCCTTTTTGCACACACTTCGTCTTCATTGGTGAGTACCTATCTTAAAATTCATGAGTGTTTTTCAAAATTCAATGACTTTTCCAGGTCTTTCAGGTCTTTCCTTGGTTTTATAACAATTCTGAAAGTGGCTTTGAATTTTAAATAAAAATAATTATTACTGATTACCATTACCAATTTAATTAATTTGTCTGTTCATCTCTTAGGGTTGAATTCATGAGCAAATTCTACGAAGGCCAAGGTTATCCCTTCCAACCGTTTTGCTTTAAGACAATTTTCGACACTGAAGATGCCGAAGAATAAAAGAAAAGAAGAAAAGAAGATCCGCTATCTGAAAGATTGAAAATTATTGATAATTTTAATATTTATCGAAAATGAAAAGACATCAAATTCGCAATGCGTGTTTTAAAGACATTAGGAATCTACAACAACGATTATTATGAGGAATATTGTATTTCATCGGGCTATTATTTTAAGAGTGTTGGATCTTTTCATTTTACACAAAACGTATTACAAATTTACATTTTTTCGTTCTATATACTAATTGTAATATTTTTTGAGTGAAATGTAGACTTAGAATTTTAAGGGGTTGGAATTTGGATCCAACACCCTTAACGCCTTATACCTATAACCGTCCGGTATGCGAGTACAATGAAGCCTTATTAAAGTGCCTCATACAACTTTAGTAAATTTATACTTCATCTATAGATTATATTCTGTATTAATTATTGAGCGATGTCAATTTTTTCAACATGATCAGTGTTATCAACAGACATAAACGACTATTTAAAAATCTTAATCAATTCTTAATTTTTATTAAATGATTGAAATATTTTTTTAAACGATTTTTACTACATTTTTATTGCAATATTACGTATCCGTTAAAGACTTATCAAAGAAACCTTATTATTATTAAGATAACGAAATTAATGTCTTCGTGTCCTATAAACTCGCAAGTTGAATCCTGACTCTTTCTATTCCTAATTTAAATTACCATTTTTTTTTCTTCTTTTCAGAATATTTCGACTTGTTCCATATTTTGCTGTTCATGTAGATTTGATTATACAATCTGAAATTTATTGTTTTATTGTATATAAGCAAGTATTAAAATCAAATAATATACTCGAATCAAAGTTATTTTTAGAAATCTCCCAAATTTGAAGCACATCATGCAATTTTCGATTAATACAGCATAAAAATAGTACAATGTAATTGGTAAAAAAAATGTGAATGCTGTGCTTTGTTAAAAAAATATTGCAAAATTCAAATTCAGAATATCGTACTTTTTACATCGATAATAGAAATATTTTAAGTAATGTGTCGAAAAAAATTGCGTTTATCTCGTGAATGGGGTCCAATATTTTACACGATAACGACATAAAATTATTGTTGATAAAAGAAACATGTACAATGATAATAAAAATTATCAGATTGTTGCAATGACTTCATTCCAATTATCTACTAATTACAATATATAGATGCGATATATACGACAATCGTCATTTAATATTGACGAGTCTCGCCGAAATCAAAAAATGTATTTAAAATACGTTTCTTAGAATTTCTAGATATTTAATTGAACTTCTGACAGCGAAAAGTGAAAAAAGTACCAACACTTGGTCACGCATACCGATTAAACTCAGAGCATAACGGCTGTATTGTTTTAGAATCAAAATAAATTAGCTGATAATTCAGTTATTACTTATTTGTTATTAAGTACTGATAATAATAATATAGATATGCACTACCGACGGGAATTATGGATACGACTGTTCTTTAACTGTTGCTAAAGTGTTCTAAGAAAATTTGTTCTTCAAAGGGATCGTCCATTTATTACGTAACGCATTTTTTGTAATTTTTGGACCCTCCCTCCCCCTTGCAACGCTACCGTAACAATAGAGATTTCAAGAAATTTGCGAGATATTAAAAGAGTTTCAAAGGATTTCAAAAGATATCAAATGTGAGATTTTTTGGTAATAAATTTTTATTTTTTTTTTTATTTTATTTTATTTTTTTTTAAATTGAAAAATTTTCCCCTTTGAAAAATTTTCTAATTTAATATTATAAAAATTAGAGCTCTTTAGTGTCATTCACCTCCGTCTGTACGAAATGGAGGTAAACGGCCTAGCTTTTTCCAATAAATAATTATTACTTCGAGTGTAAAATTGGTTTTAGACCCAACTAAAAATATTAAAAACACGTTTTCAAACAAAATTTCGAATATGTAGAAAATCTTTTCCAAAGATCAATCTATTTTGGCTGAAAAGGTAAATTTATTTGAGTCTTGCGCGTAGGTGTGTTGTAACACGGGTAAACTTTGCAGAGTTCAGTATTCGATGCGCATTCGTCGTAAGAACATGAGATCTTAGTGGTGAGTACATTACTTCCGTGTTTACATTTTGCGCGATAATCTAGTCCTGCAAATACAAAATTTATGGAAAAGTTTAATTTTAATTAGTGATATCTTTTAAATCCACAATTTAAATAAAAAAAAAAATGTAAAAAGTAAGAAAAAAAGTAAATCTAGTTTCATTAAAGAGTTTTTGATCCAATATAAAGTCTTCAAGTTATAAAAAAACTTTGATAACAAAAATATGGAATAAGTGTATGATCAAGTGAAATTATTCTGTAAAAAATCTTCCTAATGTATATAAAGTTTTTGACAATGGAAAATTCTTATATCTTATCAAGCTTAAAAAAATGAAAAGCAAACATTGCATAATCTCACTTATTAGCTAAGTAAATATAACTTGATGTCACAATAAAATTGAATTTTCAGTCGAATAATTAAAGGAGCAGATATTATTATTACATTATATTATTATATTATATTATTATAGACATTATTATCTAACTTAGAAAGAATTTCCCGAGATTTAAAATATATGGGGAGAAAGGACAATTAATTACACGTGTTTTTGTCGTTGCTGACATAATTATTCATGAAATCACTACATCGCGTGCAGCTACATTTTCGGAATCTCTATAATTTCATGGGACTTGAAAAGGTGTTTACAAAACGTTGACAACCTTTTTTTAAAAAATATAAAGCATTTCTTCACTAGATATTAATTTTTATGTATTATAGCTTCCTTAACGGAGGTTTTCCTCATATCAAGTAAGAATAAATTATTCTTCAGCATTCCTTATCAAAATATTCGTATGACGTGATATTACACAAATTTTATGATCACTTTATTATCACAACATCAAGTTGCGACACTTTTTAAAATGCAAAACGTCAAAATACGTTTTCCCCACCTCCCGTCTTCTCTAATTGCCAAACGAGCAAAGTTTTCGCTGCTTCCGCAATTTGCATAGCAGAGCTGCGCATTTTGAAGAAGAAATTTGATGGAAAAACTATATTTTAGGGTTTAAAAGTAGAATTTTACCGAATATATGCTCTTTTTTATATATATATATACTTAACATGTAAACGATGTTTATGTTCTTTTTTTATTCTGTTCCTTGGGGTAGTTCGTTATTGAGCGCGGTGATGCGCACACATTACTCTTCTTGCTGTCAGTGAAGCATGAAAAACGAAAAGGATTTTAACTGAAAGAAATATTTAATTTAACGAATCCTACACTTTGATTAAAAACAATTTTTTATACCGTCAGAAATGTTTCCTTTGGAATTAATGAACTCATGTGTAAATTAAAGTTTTCGGTATTTTCACCTTATTATGGGGCAAAATTGTGTAAGTGGGGTGGTGACCTCTCTGCACTCTGCATCACAATTTCACTCCAAAGAAAAATAGCTTAAATTATGTATGCAGCAGAATCGGCAAAATAAGCATCTGATTTTCGCAAACACGCGTATGAAATAATTCACATAAATTCCATCCACTTTATTTTCTCTTCATTAAAAGTTCATTTCCGCCCTAAAAATTTTCAGAATAACTGCATCACTTAAAACAGGCAAAGGTTTTTATATGTACCTAGTAAAATGGAAAATTTACTTGCTGAAAAAAACTTTCGTATGTACTTCATCTTAAAAATATATTTAATGAAAACTTTTTGAGTTTATATTTATTTATACTAAATATTTGAGTCATAACGGAAATTATAAACAATTCAGAACCATTTTTTGAAATCATTTTTATATTAAGAATAGATCCCAGGTTACATTGCTTGTTTACTTTGCTTGAGTGGATAACTTTTTCCATTATACTCTGAAGACAGAAAATTGAGTAAGCAAGGAAAAGGGAAAATGTATATATATATATATAGATTTTCCTACAGGAAAAGGACTTTCCTTGTGCAACTCGCGATATCTTTTACGACCACCCTTTCTTTGAACTGCACCTTGACGATTAAGGTCACGCGTATATTTTACCGAGTATTTTACAGCTGCCTCTTTTTTATATATATATATTTTCTTTGAAAAAATTAGAGATGTTCGCAAGCACTTTTAAAATATCTTTAAAAAATCTTCAAGACATATTTATGACGTTTTATATTTATATCACTTCATACTTATAGGTGAAAATATAGTCAAAGAATATAATAATTTCTTCCTGAAAAGTGTATTAGATACAGTAATAATATTTCAAAAAATTTCTCACACAGAATAAATGATTTATTATGCTCTTTCAGTCTGTACATGATTTAAATATATAAAGAAAATTCATGTACCAGTATTTATTACTTTATAAAATTAACGAGTACGTTAATTTTCTTCAATAAAAGATTATTTTAAAAATTAAAATACATTTTTGTGTTACTAATCTTTCAATGAGCTAATGACATTTCATTAAAAATGTAATACATTGTAATAATTGCATTAAAAATTATCACTTAAATGCATACAACCTTGGGATAGACATTTTCAATATGAAATTTTGCAATCGTATAAATATTCAAATTTATCACTAGGTACTAATTATCTAACAGATCTATAATTATTTATTTTCTGAATAAAATATAAAAATATATAGAAATAACTAAATTAGTCCAAGTGAACTATTTGAAACCATTTTTCAAAAAATATATAATCTTTTTGTTTTTCTTTAATTATATACATATGTTCCTAAATTTTCTAAATTAAAGCAACAGTAGGTACAATTTTAATAGCACCTCACTTTAAAATTATAATTTTCAATAATTGAGCTGTTCACTATAGGTTACACAGAAAATATGTCTAGGTAATTATCATCCTAATTAACAAAATAATATATGGTCTTAAAAGTAACAGTTCGTTTTAACTGTAAAAAAAGTTTTTTTATTGATATTAAAAATATATCTATACATATTTCTTTTTCACCCTGAAATGAATTAAGCAAACCTTGCTTTTGAGGAAGTACCACTTAAGTGATTTCTAAATTGATGTGCAACAACAAACTTGTTTATGCCAAGATAACTGTCTGTACTTCTCGTATTAAAGATGCAAGGCCTTTTTAAATATATATATACTGCTTTTATTGTGCACTTTAGTTTCAAATAGAATTTTACGCAACAACGGCTTTTCCATTAGTCCTTTCATCTCTATCATCCTCGTTAACTTTTTGCATCGCAATTCCATAGGCACTCTTTTTATTCCTGCCTTTGCAACTCGCAAAGCAAGTGTCCCCTTTTCCGAAATTTTCACCATCCTCTAAAGTTTCTGGCATGGGTTGATTCATCGTTTCTGGTAGATAAAGTGCCAGAAATCCAGAAATAAGAGCAATAAATCCAAAGACTGTGGGAGGTACTTTCGGATTAAAAGAATCCAACAACATGATTATAGGTGTAAGAGCTCCACTAAGACGTGCGCACATTGAACCGATTCCAAGTGCAGTATTCCTGACAACGGTGGGAAACAACTCAGCCGTGTAATTGTAAATTATAGCAAATGATCCGGCAATGCATGATTTCCCCAATAAACTGATGATAGTCATAACTGTTTTTTGTTCATCGGGAATTTGTGTAGCACTAATACAGCATATTCCACCCACCAACATGAAAGTACTTAACAAACTTCTTCTACCAGTGCGATCCATTAGACAAGCAGTAAAAGCGTAACTCGGAATTTCAACAAGTCCGCTACAAAACAGCATCAAGAAAGGATTGCCATCTAAATTCTTTGCGTTAAGTGATAAACCATAGTATGCTATTGAGTTTGCAAACCAATTCAGACACACGTTCAACGTTTTCTTCCTGAGATTCGGCGTTTTGAATAAATCCAAACCACCATGAGAATTGTCATCTTGCGAAACCTCCCGAGCTTTACTTTTCGAAACAAGAGCCGCGACATCTAGTTGGTCTTCTTTGCCATTCATCTTCAATCCTTTCTGAACTATTGTCACTGCTTCTCGAACACGTCCTTGGGCCCACAACCATCTAGGGGACTCATCCATTAACCACCAGTGACCTATCAACAGGACACTATGAAGGCCGTAGATTATCTGTAGACACATTCTGTCCTTGATGAATGCTCCCCAAACAGCCACTAGCATAAAGCCAGTTGCAAAAGCTAACTGGAACATTATACCGCAAACCGTTCTCTTTGATGGACCAACAAGCTCCATTGTAAGAACGAAACCAGTGATGTAGGCCCCAGCCGATCCGAAAACACCATATAAGAATCTAATAACTAGGAAAGTGTAATACTCTGGCACAAAAGCCACTAAAACACCTAAAATTAATTGCGCTACTGAGGAGACGTAGAAGATGATCTTCCTACCATATTTGTCAGCCATAGATCCCAAAATCACAGCACCAGCAAACACACCAAACATGTAGGTTGATTGTGCCACTGCTCCCATCCATTTTCTCGAACAAACGAAATTCCATTCCATCCCTCGAGATGATTTATAGTAAGTTGTGTTGTATGTCCAAGCTTCACAAGTTCTAGTTATGTTTTCTTCATCAAGATACGCACAACTATCACCATCTATTGCTCTAGGACCTCGGTGGAAAAAATTAGATTCATTCCATGAGTGATCTTCCGGAAAATTGGAATCAATTAGTCGCAGATCGGTAATGTTGTCAGTATCAAATTCCGGAAGTAGACATTTATGTTCGGGTACAGCAGCAACTGTTGTCAAGGTCATCATGTGCAATCCTGCCGTTAGTCCAGCTATTATGTGTAATCCGAATTGCCATGCCTGATATTTACCGAATTCTCCAAGGTGGGACATCACCTCTTCCAAATCGTTATCGACGCTAGCCATTTTTGATGTGTTTCTTGGAATCACTGATAAGACACTAAAGTTTTATAACAACTTCAGACACTTGGTTTAATGTCTAGGTCTAGTTTTTTTTTACAGTTTTTCACACTTTCTTACACTTTTTTATACTTTGTTGTGCAAATATTTGATCCTTGACGCCAATGCGATCAGCGCAACGTGGCAAGAAACATTATTGAAAGCGGACTGAATATAACAGAGGTAACCTTCCTTTGGTAGAAATCCTACAGCCGGAGAATGTATTCGATTATTCAACGAGGATAAACGTTTTCGCTGCGCTCGCTGCTTTCGCTTCCTTTCAAATTCTCATCAAAAAAGGGATACAAATTCTCCTCAATTGGCCCAGGGAGCTTTGCAATAAAAATCATCTGCGAAAATTTTCAGACTCATGGCGATGATCTTCTTTACCCAGCATCGACTGAAATATATCGAATGGGTAATTAATTGCTTGTAACCCGCATGGAAAAAGTGGATGATCAAGTTATCGGAATCAGTCTGCCTTTCACCAATCGCAAAAACGAAGTCAGTACAAATTTTAGTGAGCGAATGCTGACCAACTTGTTTTACATGCTACATGTTCAATTTGATATTTCTCAGAAATCAAGGGATCAATCATGTAACTTTTCCCTTTTCCCGTTGTTCTTAAATTCCCGCAATTTATTTTTAGATGTACATTATAATAAAATCATAAAAATTATAAGACAATGTAATTTATTTGTGGTCTATTTTTATTTCCCTTTAGAAAATACTAAAATATCAACAATTGTAGGTGGCCTCAATTCAAATTTCAATTCCTAATTTAATTATGTGTTTTTATTAATTAATCTTTAAATTTTTTGAAATCTCTTGCAATCTATGAAATCTTTGAAATATCTTGAAGTCTTTTAAGATTTTTTGAAAGTTTTTGAAAGTTACATCACTGACTGCAGTGAGGCAAAAATCATGAATTTACTATTATTTATAATCAATAACCTTTTAACTTAAAATATTTTATTTCAAATATTCAAATTAATACTTGAATCATTTCCTGTTCTTTTTCTCTCAGTTTTCTGATCTGGATCTTGAAAAAAAATTTGAAAATGTCAGGGAACCGGTCTTAATAATAATTACAAACCGCGCGTGTGTCCCACTGACCACGAAGCGGAAAAATAAATTAAAATAAATAGGGCAAGTGCATCAAATGTTGACCGATTAATTCAGAGCGCTTCTTTCAATTGATTGCAAGACAATATGGTTATGAAACTATTATGTGACATATGTTTCTTAAAAGCTTTGGCCTTTTAGCGTCCGAGATCACTATCGTCATAAATCATCAAATATTAATTAATATATAAATTGACGTCGCATGAAATTACACATGAATTTTCGCTGGTAATTTATATTTAATACGTAATAATTATTACGTAAACATTGATAAAGTAAATGAGGCACTTATTAGCAGTTTATTTTTTAAGAAATGAGCATGTCTTTGCATATTACATGAGATTTAAAAACATTATAATACATTCTTATCAGAAATCTTTTTGTTTGCAAATATATACATAAACAATTTGATTTTAAACTTGTAAAGAGGATTAATTTCGAGACTCTTAAACATAAATTACAACACTTTGGTGCCCTAGAAATGAAATAAGTATATCTCTGCTGAATTTTAAGTGACCCCAGAATAAGATATTGAATTTAATTAAAGAATGATAAGAAATACTTCTAAGTATTCTAAATATATTGTGCTCGAAAAAAGTGAACATTTTTTCCTCCGTTTGGTTTCTCCACTCAGGATAAGAAAGAAGGCATATTTCGAAACCGAGGGCAATACAATAATATCAAGTAATATTCAAATATATTGTATATTGTATTTATTTATTCGTTTTCTAACATTAAGATTTTAATTTACTCCCACTGCAAGTTTTGTTTCCCGAGAAATTATTTTTGCACCTGAATTCAGAGTTGGCAATTTGACTTAGTGTTACATAATTTTTGCTTTGTTGGATTTATTTCTGGTTTATTTTTCGACACAATCCATGGCATTGGCAATTATTAGAATTTCGCGTTAATATACACAAGTGAAAAATAAACCCTGCTTAATGTGTTCAAAAATAAATTTAAAAACTGCGTTTCATAAGTAAACTTTCTCATATTTAAAAAAAAATTTCAGCCATTTGAGGATGATGGTTATTTGCACTTCATAAATGTTTGCAGAAGACAGGCACAAAATAAACACAACTGTATGGAGTAATGTTGCATGCAATATTACCATCTTTTATGATTATTATATATACATATAATAAAAAATATTATATTTATTCGTATAGAAACGTAATAATTGTAATAATGGTAACTACTTGAATAATTTAAGAGAATTTCAGATTTAAAAATGAATTGAAACTGCTTTATATATACGAACAATAATTCTGCTGGTATTTACGCAAATCATACTTATTTTTGTGAAAGCGAGACTTTATATTTAAAAAATGCTAAGTTGGTATTTTTGAACTTACCCTTAGGATTTTTTTGACACAAATCATACACTACGGAGTATTAAGTTAAAGAGAACATTAAAAAAAAATTTTAGAGTATTTTTCCGCGTAATAAATGATCTTAGCGGCTGGAAAAGTTGCGGAAAAATGGATATCTCACTTTCTTCTAAAAGCGCGCCTTACAAACCAACGTCTGAAGCCAATGAACTCAAATGCAGAAGTGGAAATGAAACGGTCTGCGCGTATTTCCATTGGTCCCAAATATAACGTGACTATGTTAACAGAGACGTTCTCATGATAGAGGCATATACAGAACATATGCACATATATATATAAGCTTCAACAATAATTTACTTGCGTGCAATTTTTCTTGAAAGGCTTGTGATGTACCGACTGTGGATAAAAGTCATCGATCTGGACTTCAAAATTGGAACTTAATATGATTTTTCAAAATTATTGACAAAAATAGATATGTAGTATTTACTATAATGATAAGAAACGAGAAAAAAGCAAAAAGGGTGTAAGATTCGCCAAATGAGAATTTTTGTGCATTTTTGTGCAATCGTTTTCAATATTTGAAAAGTTTATATTCTAGAAGCAGTAGAAATGAATATTTTAATTTTTTCTTTCATGAGAAACTTGAGAAAAAAATAAAAGGATAAAAATTAAATAATGATATTTGATTGTTTTGAAAGCCAAATTAAACTGAGAGCAATTCTATTGTTGTCAGCGGTTCGTTAAATATCAACTCTATATAAAAGTTTTAGATGAGTTGTTATCGTTCCACAGCAGAATAATTGACTTTTGATCTGCCATCCTCATTTTAAAAATACATATTTATCACAGGTATTTGCGATTTCTTATATTTTGATGTCAAACTATAGATAAATCAAAATTAAATAAGAAAATAGGCTTTCGAAAATATAGCTATTCTTTTAATCGATCATTTAAATCTCTCAATTACAATTTATCACGTGTGATCCGAATTTCACGTGAAATTCAGGTGTTACAACAGCTTGCTTCATACCTGATTTAACATTATAATGTTTATGTTACCTTCTATTCCCCCTTTTATTTTACACACACACTCTCTCTCTGACGTAATTTGATTTTGCTGTTTTTCGATTTCTAATTCTATGAAAACACCTTAATTCTTATTCTGTTCTTCGAGGTTTTACATTCGAGTGTAGACTGTGTTTTCTGCACATTTATATCTTTTGATATCATATGATTAAAAAGACAATTGAATTTTACTAATAAAAATTGAATAATATAAAAAATTATTTACCATGCATAAATATACGATAATTCCGGTTTTGATTTTTTTTTAATCTTCTATATTCTTTTGAGTTCCTTTAAATTTCTCCTATTTTATAAAAAGATCACCTTTTCACCTTTTTTAATGACAGCAGGTACTGTGATGGCTGTAATTTATTCCTGGTTAAAATTCCGCTTCGAATCATCAGTTTTTAATGTTTGCAAAGTATGTTAAAATTTCAATTGAATATAATTTATACATAAAAATATAATTTTCGCAACAAGAGTATTCAAATAAACACATGTTTATAATTACATTGCTGAAATTTTCAACACGTTTGAAGTTTCCTCATTAAGCTTCACCTTTACTTCTACGGTTTTTCATCAAAATCATTTAAGTTTATTTTCCGTACAGTCCTACTAAGATCTCGCTGTTGGATCTCGTTAAATTACCTGCCGCCTACTGCGAAGGTTCCGTCGAGGCTATGAAGCTCATAAAAATCTACTGAAGTGAAAAAGTTAAGCTTCTATTTAAAAAAAAAAAATATATCCCCTTTTACTTTTAATCAAATTTTGTTTTTTGTCTTATCAACCCGCAAAAAATATTCAAGTTTCTCTAAACTTCAATACACATAAACCTACAAAAATTATTTTATCTGCAATGGTTTTCAAAAATTTCATACCTCAGAATATTAAAAAATTCAGACTTTCAAGCTTGGTTTTCATCCTCGTTTTCATTTTCGCAATCGCGAGTAATCTTATACAATTTTTCACTCACTGAACACACACTAACGTACCTTCTAATTAATGTTACTTTAAACGATATTTACACGTGAACAAAATGTCATAAGTAAAGTTTTATCTAAACTTATCTAAACTTCAGATTGAATCATTAAAAAATGCTAGGTTTAAATTTATAAAGAAATATGAACTCATATACAAAAACCGTTTCAGTTTAACTATTAAGGAGAAAAAGAGACGAAATACCATTAACGTTGAGACGAAGAAGGGGCAACGTTGGTGTACTGGAAAAATTAGAGCGATTGTTGTCTTAGGCAGTGATTAATAACCCCGTACAAAAAAAAAAGCTGCAAACACGTAATAAATCCAACGCGTTCGGCGCGGCGCAAATAACGATCAGAGAAATATTGGATTTTTCGCGAGATTGCCTATGTTCTCTAATTCTAGGTGAATGATCCAATAAGCTTAAATGGATTTCATGGCTCGTCATAGCTTGTGGAAAATAGTGAGACTTCCTGCTGATTTTCCAGTCAGCTGATTTTATTCCTGACCAAAATATACTTTTTATCCCTATTAAAATAGGAAACTATATAGGAGAAACTATATAGGAGAAACTATATACGAAACTATATGGGAAACTACATGGAAAACCGATTTGAAGAAAGTTAAAAAATTAGGAAAACAAAATTGCCTTCCTTAAAATAATTCGTCAGGAAAATCAACGAAAATATAACACTGAAAATGATCATTGATGCGGACCAAAAGTTCTGTCATTATCCACTTTATGATCGGCTTGTACGATTCATTCTACAGGCTCGCAAATCGTAAATTTTATAATCATATAACGACGAGCTGCCTGTTGCCAGAACGAAGAGTCTCTTACGCGACAATTCACAGTCCCTATGAAAAAAATACGGTATACATAGGGTACCTTCTTTTCCCTCATAAGGTACTTTTTTGAAATTCAAAAAGTGCCTTTTTTTAAGAAAATCGGACAGTTTTGCAATTTGAGGAGAAAAAGGAAAAGTTGTGGTTTTTATTTAAATTATTTTTGCAAGTACACAAAATAATCCCAAAAATTGAGATTCTTTTGAATAAAAAAAATGGACTTTCGTCTAAATATTTCAATTATCAACCAAAAAAATTGAGAAAACATTCTTTGATTTTAAATTAAAGTAGTTTAAAACAATCGAGACCAGATTTTTATTTCTATAAAGGAAGGAAACAGTATTTCCTACCAGAAAGAATTAAGAAGCCTCTAAAATTTTAACAATAAGAAGAGCGTCGACCTTGATGACATTCGTGAACTATGTATACATATTTGCGTCTCTGTATGGTACTTGGACACAATGGTGGATGACGGTATCCTGTTCCGGTAAAGGAACAGGACACTTCAAAAGAGTAACCTAAGCCGTTCAAGTAGTATGTACTCGCAGAGTACATGTACATCCTGTACAAGGTCGAATTACCAATATTCGGCGGATTTCCACTCGCCCGTATTCTGTTTAAAAAAAAGAAGATGAAGAGAAATCTGATGTTTAGTGTCTTGGAATCCAGTTACGTCTTAAAAAACATATGCAGTTTATTGTCCTGGAGAGAACTCAAATTTTTTTAAATATTGATAATCGAATAAACATTGTTTTCGTTACCATGTTTTGTTGAGGTATAAAATCTATTTAAAAAGATACTTTAATTTCCGTAGGGAAAATATTAAAGAAATACGGAAGGAAAGTCAAGGCTATAAAATTGACGCTGTGTGTACGAAGGTGGTATAAAAAAAGCAATCTACACTTAGGTCATTACCATATTAAAGCCACACACGTGTTCGGTGCATATCGAATCATGTATCACTGACTGCCACTACTAAGAATGACTTCAATCAATTAGGGACAATTATAATTATTGCGTGCAGATATGTAAGTGAGATTTAAAACTTAGAATAAGAGTGGGAATATTATAAAATAATATAATAATAATATATGATTATTATATATTATTTTAACATTATTTTAATAACTCTCATGAATCGTTTTGTCTCGTTATCATATTTCGAGTTACATATGTCGATTAGCTCTATGGCTTACCGCAAATTGAAGTTGGTTTCATATATCACACATCTCTCTTTACTCTCATTTCTTCTTTGATGTATTAAAATTCATTTCACTATGCAGATAATCATGAAGAGTGGCCACAAAATTCAATTGTTTAATTTTCCTGACATTTTCCTGACTTTAGACAAATTTTCTTAACATTCTCTGACTTTTAGGCAAATTTCCCCGACAGAAAAATATTAAAAATGGGAATAAGATCGTGTAGCTACCCAGTCGTGGCTATTTTTAATTTAATTGAAAACGATTTTAAATTTAATGAATTGGAAATCACATAGTTCCTATTTCTTAGGTTTGCACCTGAAAAGTTTGAAACTCTGCTCAATGACCTACGAGTCACGTGATTTAATGTACTGTTTTGATTAATCGGTGAGATTAGGCATCCCTTTCTAGATTAATCGCTTAAGAACTACCACGTTTATGCATCAGATCATAAAATCTTTTTACCTTCTGACCTACAGTTGAAATTAATATACTAATTATGTCAATTAAGTAACATTAAAAAACACGCGGGTAGAAAATGACTCTATGAAGTACGTTTTAAGGAAAATTTTCTTTGGAGGAGCTTTATTTAGATGATAAGTATAAAAACCTAAAAAAAAATGTCAATTACGCAACTTGGATTATATATCAATGTTACATTAGAATCGTAAAATTATACAAACTCTGTGTGTACAAACACCAAATCTTGAAATGTATGATTTTAAGGTCAACGATGTCGAATACCTTGCAAATTTTAGGTGTGCTAGATTATTTAATGAATTTCAGGTAGGTTTGATCGCACTTTCTCTCTTCTAGAAACTCAAAGCCACATCGAGGCGACAATATCATAAGCTGAACAATATCAGAAAGATTTCTGTGCATCGTAATATTAAAAGAAGGAGAACAAGGTGATTTACCGATTTAAATCAAAGGAAATTTTAAATGTTTAGAAGCCGAGGAGAATTTTAAATGACAGGCTTGACACGACTTACAAGAATATAACTGCTACTAACGAGGGTAGTCATAAACTAAATGAGATGCAAGGCTTATGGCACTTAAAAAAATAGTGACATATTCCTTCGTTTTTTGCAATTTATCTGCAATTAGTTCACTCTTTCAGAAATGGATCAACCAGCAGTTATTCTTTTTTATATATTCAGATGTATTTTGCTAATTTTTTAAATCGCAGGAACAACTTCGGTCCTACAATCTTCTATCTAAAAAAAAATTATGTTACCATTATATCTCGAAAATGTGCAACGAAATTTTTAATGATTTTTTAAATCTCTTGAAACCTCTTGAAGTTCCTTATAAAGTCACTACAAATCTCTTCGAGTAAGGAATAAACGTTCACGTAACAATCTTCTTTAATAATCTTTTGAAAATCCTTATAAATTCTTTTGAAGTCTCAATGAAATCTCTTAAAATAAAATAAATTTTGCTAGTAAATGATAAAAGACACTCGTTCATGCGAGAGTCAAAGGCAATATTATTGACCCCTATTGATTATATTAGTTTGAGAATTGATGTAGTTTCACTAGAGTCTTCTCCTTTGATTCAAAGGGAGTAAAAGCACCGATGCTCAGATTAACTAAAACGGAAGATAATGTCCATAGGTGAGGAAGAGGGCAAGTGGCTCATTCGAAGTGATGCTGGAAGGTATAAGGTGGCCCACATCACAGTAGTGCGCAGACCGTCTAAGGGAGTGGAACGTTTTTCCGGTTGACTATACTCTGGTTGCTTTCATTTAGTTTAATTTACTTTCGCACCGGCTGGTACTAGGTTTGAGTATAAGACATTTTTCCTCAAATTTAAATTTAGAAAAATATATATTTATTAAAATTAACCCAGAAGTTGTACCGTCGCGCCACAATCAGTGCAACAATCATTCAACTTACCGGAATTTCCCATCCAATGAGGAATAGTTTCCTAAATAAGGTAAATCTACCCGAAAGTAAATTAAAGTAAAATTTTAAGGTACAGCGATGCTTGCAGTTTGCATGTTTTTATATTATTTCTTATTCAAGCAAAATCTCGATAAATGTAGGACTTTATGTATATTTATATTATATATACACATTAAAGCATCTAACATTTAATAATGTAGTAAATTAACTAGCTCGAAAGAGGAGTAATTATCTCTTTTTGTTTGTGTTCGGATATCCGTTGGGAGTGCATTCCATAAACGCAGTTCAAACTCTGTGAATAATAAGTTTAATTAACTGTAGAAGTAATGCATTTTTAAAAGTAGATTTGATATAGCATAGCAAACTTTGTAGGTTTAAATTAATAATCCTTTGTTTGCCTCTCTTATTACTTTTTACATTCTCATCAGAGAGAATATTATTTAATTAACTCTTTGAATCTGAATTAATTTCGATAATGATTTCTTTTAACAATAAATGAAATACTGACAATTATATTATTTTAAATAATTGGTAAAGCGAGCAGGGAGCCAAATTGAACTAACTCAAATTTATAGAGAAAAATGTAAATTTGAACAAAGGGAAAGCACCTGAACCGAAATTACGCATTCAGGGAACGTATTATGCAAATTAATCTTTATCGATAAAACGGTAATTGATCCGCACGCTTGAAGGCAACAGTGAATTTGTATACGATTTAGTATTATAGATATTTTTTATTTTATATTGTCAATGTAATCAGTTACTATTTAATGAGCAATTTAACTAAGAAAAATTATTCAACCATGATTGTCCATAATTCAAAATTATGGACAACCAATTTAAAAAGAGTTATGAACTTTAATAAAAACTATATAAATAATGTTTATGAGATTACAAGGAGGTTTCTTTCATGATATCAAAGTTTTATATCATGAAATTTTGATACTATAATAATAAAAAAGGAAATATATTGTATAAGAAACCTTTCAGGCTCGTGTATTGTAATTCCTTGACACGCTCACAGTGGAACGTGAAATTACTTTTAATGATCACTGCCTTCACCCGGTTTATGTGAAATAATAACAAAAATTTACTCGAACTGTCATATTTATAAACTGTAAGGTAATATTCAAGATTTTTATTGCTGAAAAAAAATATAGACCAAGGCACGATTTTTAAAATTATTTTTCATAATTATTAATTTGTTAATAATCGATTCATCGATAAGAGAGAAGCTAATGAACGCCAATATTTAATGAGCACAAGGTTTCTAACTCGAAATTATAGCATAAACGAGAACAATAATTGCCGTTTATTATCGCGTAGTTAGTTGGAATCACTCATTATTAAAAAAAAACGTTAAATCGACTAACAGTTATTATTAGAAAGACAATTAAGAATTATGAGGGCACAAGAATTATAGACACATGAAGTAAGATAGAAATACATTTTTGCCTTTCAAATTCTCGGCTTTTTCCCGGTTGTTTTCTTCTTTTAATAAAGCACAAATGAAATAAAGAAAGGTTTAACATTTTAAATACGATTCCTAATTCGACTTTGTACTTGTAC
The DNA here is from genome assembly GCA_904066005.1 of Synergus itoensis. Lineage (NCBI taxonomy): Eukaryota > Metazoa > Arthropoda > Insecta > Hymenoptera > Cynipidae > Synergus > Synergus itoensis. Next base: position 317,971 of record CAJFCP010000113.1, on the reverse strand, counting down.
CGTATTTATTTAAATTCCCAGTTTTACCAATTAGTAGACACCCGCCTGAATTAGTATAAATCAAGGATTTTTTCTTTGTAATTTTTATATCAAAAGGAATTAAAAAATTGCAGGTTCACTCATGATATGACCCAGTCTCGTGAGGTTCTGGCGATGATGGATAGTCATACTACATTCGGTCGAAAAAGTGGATGCACCATTTCGAGATGTGGAGGTTTTTTGTTAGGATCAGCTTTTATTTTGTGTCTCGTAACAACCGGACTTCTAGTCTTCCACTTCGCTCCATGCTTAGAGGGAAAACAACTCAAATCACATGAAGATTTCTTTGGTAGTGCGAATCTTCAAGCTATTAGATCTTTAGCAAACAAGAATAAAATTGATGTCAGGCTGCCGAGATCCGTTATTCCAGACTCCTACGAGCTGAGACTTACCCCCTTCATTTGGGAGGGTAACTTCACTTTCAACGGAGAGGTGAAAATAATCGTAAATGTAACAGAAAAAACAAGGAGTATAACTCTTCATGCTGTCGATCTAAAAATCGATGAAACATCTATAAGTGTTAAAGAATTTATTCCCCATAACAACAATACAAAGTTTGTTAAAATCGATAGTCAGCAGAATGACACTGCCAGAGAATTTTTTATAATCAAAACTTTGGATAATCTGAAGGCGGGGAAGCAGTATGTTGTATATATGAAGTTTATTGGCATCCTCAATGATAATCTTCAAGGATTCTACAGAAGTTCTTACAAAGTTAAGAATGAAACGAGGTTTGTTTTTTTTTTTGTAATTATATGATATCAACAAAAGGAAGTAGTAACTTTCTATCACTGAAAAGAAATGCTCGGGAGTCAATAAATATAATATCGAATCAATAGCTCTCGTTCCCGTGAATTTTTTTCTTAGTAAATAAAAAATGACTTTCTATTCTTGATTAATGAACAATTTTCATACAGAGAAAAATGAATAGTCGAAAAATTTGAATAATGACATTTGCTCATGTGAAAGTTGTCTAGCTTGAAAGTCAACTTGTTCTGGTTTGCACAGAGAAAAACGAGAAGTTAACAAACTCACATGTATAGGTCTATACAAGAGTTGTTAACAAGTAAACGGAGCTCATAGACTAAACGTTTGATGATTCTGCATTATAGATGGATTGCGACGACACAATTTCAAGCAACGGATGCCCGTCGTGCTTTTCCATGCTTTGATGAACCAGCCCTCAAAGCAAAGTTTCAAATTAGTATTGCCCGACCCAAGAATATGACATCCATTTCAAACATGCCCCGGAAAGGGGAACCTGAACCAGTGTAAGTTCATTTCAGAGAAACATGTTTTTAGTGAGAATATCACGAGATTCGAAGGGATTTTACGAAATTTAAACTTAATTTAATCGAAACAAATTTAATCTTTTTAAATTCTCTGAAATATCATTAAAATTAAATCACTTGATGTTTTTCATTGTAGCCCTGGACTGCCTACTTACGAATGGGACCATTTCGAGCGTTCGGTTCCAATGTCGACATATTTGGTAGCTTTCATTGTCTCTGACTTTAAAGTTATGAAATCCGCTGATAATAATTTTGCAGTTTGGGCACGAAACGAAGCTATAAATCAGTCAGTCTACAGTTTGAAGATTGGGCCCAAAATTTTAAAACACTACGAGAATTATTTCCAAATAAAGTTCCCTCTTCCAAAAACCGACATGGTGGCCTTGCCAGATTTTTCAGCTGGTGCCATGGAAAATTGGGGTCTCATAACATACAGGTAAAATAAACAAATTCTATTTTCTTGCTTACGGAATTGAAAAATATATATATTTCAACCTTCAGAGAGGATGCAATGTTATACCAAGAAGGAGTATCTACGAACAATAATAAGGAACGAGTTGCTGCTGTAGTGGCTCACGAATTAGCTCATCAGTGGTTTGGTAATTTAGTTACCCCCAGTTGGTGGTCGGATCTTTGGCTTAATGAAGGTTTCGCCAGCTACGTTGAATACATAGGCATGAATTCCGTAAGCAATTCCATTTATTATAAAAAAATATTTCTTGGCAAATGAGTCATGTTAAGCAATTGTTTTTAAGTAATTTCGAGAGATTAAATATAATTGCATCTCAGGTGGAGCCAGAATGGAAGGTCTTGGAACAATTCGTCGTCCATGATCTGCAAGCTGTCTTTGGTCTAGATGCTTTGGAAACTTCTCATCCTATCTCTGTCGAAGTTGGTCATCCAGATGAAATAGATGAGATCTTTGATAGAATATCTTATGACAAGGGTGCTTCTATAATTCGAATGATGGATCATTTCCTCACAACGGATGTCTTCAAACAGGGACTTTCGAATTACTTAAAGGAAAAGTAAGTTGAAAAATATTTTCTCTTCGAGAAATATTCATCCAACGAAGAAATCTTTTAAAAATCTATTTATCATTTAGAGCTTATCAAAGCGCAGAGCAAAACGATTTGTGGGCTGCTTTGACTTTGCAAGCTCACAAGGATAAAGCTCTTGATCAAGATGTTACTGTAAAAAAAATTATGGATACCTGGACTCTTCAAACAGGCTTTCCTGTAGTGACTGTTAATCGTGATTACAAAAATGGTGGAGCCTCCCTAACTCAGGTACCTTTCTTTTAAATACTATTTCAACCATACAGGTTTATTCTGCAAGATATTTTCTTTTTCAATCTTCTCAAGCATTCATTAGAATTAAATGAGGAAATTTAGAATCGTCGTAAAATTGAAATTGCAAATTCTCTTTAGGAGCGATTTATGCTGCAAAGTGGTACCTCATCTATTTCATCGGAATCAATGCCTCGTTGGTGGATTCCAATTACATATACTTCCGAGGATAAACTCGATTTCAATAAAACACGACCGTCATACTGGATGAAGGCTGAAAAAGCCATTGCCATCAATGATCTTGGTGCAAGTCCTTCTCAATGGGTTATATTCAATATTCAAGAAACAGGTAGTTAAAGATTTTAAAGATTCGGAATCCTTTGAAATTCCTTAAAGTCACTTGAAATTTCTTTAAATTCTGGGCAACACCGGGTAATTACTAGTTTTACAAAAAAGAAATCAATCGAGATATTAATCATGTTCCAATTAAAAATGATTTCTCAGGATACTATCGGGTGAATTACGATAAAGAAAATTGGCAGATGCTCATTAAGCATTTAAATCGAGCAAATTTCAAAGATATCTCCACAATAAACAGAGCTCAGTTGATCGATGATGCTCTAAACTTAGCTAGAGCTGGAAGACTAGACTATTCCACTGCCTTAGATGTAACTTCGTATTTGGCACATGAAACAGAATATCTTCCCTGGAAAGCCGCATTAACAGGCATGAGCTACTTAAATAGTATGCTAATTAAATTCCAAGGCTATGACAAATTTAGGGTAAGTTTCAAATTCTAGAAGTGCAGTTAAACCATGAAACCATAAAGATTCATTTCATTAACGATTCTCACTAATTTCTCTCTCATCTTGTCACTGAATTTTACAAACTTGCAGGTATATGCCTTAAAACTTTTGGACAACATTTACAAGCAAACCGGTTTTAAAGATTCTTATGAGGATCCTCAACTAACGGTATTCACTCGTATCGATGTTCTTAACTGGGCCTGCACCTTTGGTCACGAAGATTGCGTGCGGAATGCTGTCAAGCAGTTTATTAATTGGCGAAATACACCAAATCCTGATGAGAACAACCCGTAAGACATACGATCATTTTTCATTAAGTAAAACTTTATTTCTAATCGGATTTTGTTTTTCTTTTTTTAGTTTGGTCCAATTCAGAATTGCAAATAGATCATGAATAAATTTCTACTTGGTTTATAAAAAACTTTTGAATTCCAAACTGGTTTCAAAGGATTTAACAATATTTTATGGGGTATTAAATAATTTTAAAGGAAAAACCGGGAAATCACCGGAAATTTGAAATCTTCCAGCGATTTCATAGGATTTTTAGGATTTTAGAATACCAAATAGAATCAGATCTTCTATCTGGACCAATTTTATTGTTTTTGTTTGTCACCTGTATAGAAACCATTAGAACTAAATTGAGACTGGCAGATTTTTAATTGGATTCTATTAGTCATTTTATGGAGGGCAACTTGGCTACTTGGCTACTACAAAATCATCATCATTGTTGCATATTGCATTATTTGTTGCAGAATCTCACCAAATTTGAAAAGTGTCGTCTACTGTACGGCAATTCGAGTTGGTGGACAATCGGAATGGGAATTTGCATGGGAGCGTTACTTAAAAAGCAATGTAGGATCAGAAAAGGATCTTCTTCTTGGTGCACTTGGATGTACAAGAGAAACTTGGATATTAAGCAGATACCTAGATTGGGCATCGTCAGACAATTCAGGAATAAGGAAGCAAGACATTACCCGAGTTTTTGGATCAGTCGCCAATAATGTGGTTGGACAGCATTTAGCTTTCAACTACTTGAGGAATAAATGGAGTCATCTGCGAAAATAGTGAGTTTATCAGAAGGTCAAAATAATTAAATATAATTAGAAGTATTAGCGACACAAGGGTGTGGTACGCACAAAAATATACCACGGACACACCTTTGAGGGGAGAAAGTAACGACTTTAGATCACGTAATAGTAATAAAGAGACGGTGAATTAAATATATATGTAGAGACATATTTAAAAAAAAAAAATATATATATATATATATATATATCTTAAACATCCATTAACTTGTTATTTCCTTGTTTTCAGTATTGGAACGTCTATGACGACTATTAGCAGCATTGTCAAATCTTCTACAAAGAAAATCAATACTAAATACGAGTTGAAAGATGTAAGTGTTGCAATCTATTTATGGTATGATTCTCAAATGGAAAATTGGTAACATGTTTTCTATTTCCGATAGTTATTGGATTTCGCAAAAGAGCATGTAGGAGAACTCGGAAGTGCAACCAGAGCAGTGCAACAATCTGTGGAACGAGCAGAAGCTAATATAAGATGGCTAGAGCAGAATCATAACGCGATTGGCGAATGGTTAAATCGCAATACTGCGTAAAAATGAAAACGCACAATTTAACGCGGAGATTTAAGTGGGAATTTGTCACTGTGCCGAAATTTTACATTTTTATTTTGATAAAAAAATACCGAGTATTCTCGTAACGTGAACAGATCTATAATAAATCTTTTCTGTATGTATTTGTAAATATAATGCGCGTGATCTTAATATATACTATAATAAACTATAGATAGGAAGAATAATTGTAAACAGACAATTAGTAACTTCTTATATATATATATATGTCTATGTGAATGAAAAAAGTGTCAAAAGTATGAGAGTTGAATTTTTTTGCAGTAAAAATCTCTCAAGCTGTACAACTCTTTAATCTTTGGGATTTAATTAATTTTATGAGTAAGGAAGTCTGAAATTGTTAAAAGGTCAATATGAAATGAAAGACACAAGTTTTATAGATTGTTTTAGAGACTTAAAAATATGTTTCACCCATGCAGTATGGGACTTATGATGGATATCATTTCGTCTCATTTAGATCAATCATTTTAAATTCGTAAAACGTAAAAATGACGCACAATTTTTTTTGTGTGTTAAAAACATGTTATATGTAGACAGAATCCAACTCTTTACAAGTATCTCACTTTTCTGAACAACGTAAATGTGATTAAAATCATCCATAAGAAACATTATCAAATGTAACTGGAAGCAGATGTTTAAAAATTAAAAATAATTATTGTATAAGATATTGTATAAGATATTATATAAATGAAATATAATTTGTACATTGTCTTATCTCGAAGATGCCATTGACGGTGTAGCGTGAATAAAACTGTATTGATGTGTACTTACGCTCGAAAACAACCAATTACTTTTTATAAAAGCTTGTTACCTTTTTTATTTATGCGATATTCAAAATTTTCACGTAGAATTGTACGTGAAATGTTCTAAATTTCTATTCGAAATTTCACGTGAATATTAATATTAAAATAACTTTATAAATAATGGTTGATCTTTTTAGCATAGCTAAATCACATTGTCATATTATACATATACTCTACACTTTTACTAGATGAGTTTAAGAACATATTTTATATACAACACCTACGGATAATAGTAACAAGAAAATAAGGGCAATAATCCAATGAATACTGATACTGCCATCCTCATGGCCTCCACCAGAAGAAGGTGGTAGAGGTGAAGAAGAATCAGGATCTTCTTCTGTCGTATCTTCCTTTTCTGTAGTAACTGTTGTCAAGTCTGGATTTTCTGTTGTTTCCGTGTTGTTATGTTGTTGAAATCTTTCAAGCCAAGCGTAAATTTCCGGTGAATATGTATCAAACCACTGCTGGTTTTGTTTTGCTACAACTACAGCAGATTGCAAGGCTGGTAATATTTCATTCAGCTTATCTGAATTTTTATTGATGAAATTTTCCAACTGAAAATATATTTAATTTAAAATATGTGTTTTACCTTACACACCTGAAAACTATAGCGATACTAAACTTACCTCTTCAAGTTGATCTGAAGTTGAGATGTATGCAGCTACACTCGAAAACATACTACCAACATCGTTCCAATTACGGAAGCTGAAAGAATTCAAAAATAAAGTACTTGTTTTTTCTAGAAGGTATAAAAAATACTGGAAATACTCACTAAGAATAAACAGAGTTGTAATTTTTCATTAAAAATTGTAAGCAGGTTTCCAATCCTACTTTTCCGGCGCTATAAACAGCGGTGAATGCAAATCCTGCATCTTGTCTTCGAATTTTATCAGACTCTAGGACAAGTTGGAGGTATCTAGAAATATATTAAATTGTCTTATCTTCCTTACGTTTTTTGCTAAAAAAATAATAGATGAATAGAGATGACTATTTTTCTCACGTAATAAAGATTTAGCTTACGTGTTGAGCATTGTTTCGTTTTTGGTACAAGCTAATGCTTCCAAAATGACAACTTGTTCGGAAGCGAAATCAGTACTGAGATATTCATTCCAAAGGAATTGCCAGTCTTCATAAGTACCATGTTCCACAGCCGTACAATAAACTGCAGGTCTCGCATTTGGAGAAATCCTTAAAGGATATTTATAATTAAAAATACGTACATTATTTTTAATATTTGAAATATCAAACCCTTACGAAAAAAATATGACAGGAAAAAAAATACAGGAATTCGTGTCATTTTCTTGTCGTTTTCGCGAAAAATACCAGCAAAAAATAATAGGATTTCTTGTGGTTTTCTTTCCTATCATACTTTTTCGTGGGGAAATTTTGGAAATCTTACTGTTTATCTGAATTCTTGCGCCATTTCGAAAAAAGATCTGTGGATGTTGCGACACAATCTTCTTGTTGGTAATAGCAAGCCCATTTTAATATCAATGCCCTATTCAACTCAATCAGTTGACTTTCTCCTTCGAGATCAATGAACCCAAGTTTTTCATAAATTTTCTGCAATATAGTTCGAATGTGCAGGGCAAAGAGGTCGTTAATTTCGTGACCTTGGAAACGCGTGCGAAAATCTGAGAATTTACTTAAAAGAGCCATCCAAGGAACATGATTATCCTCATTAATCACATAGGCAGTAGCATCCAAAGCAAGAGTGTAATTTACGTATCCAATATATGCGAGATTAAGAACATCATTCATTATCTGAGCACGATTAACTGTATGGACAGTTTTAAATTGATCACTGTTTAACAGATTAATTAGACGGTACCATGATTTGACATCGTAGTTGACTCGATAAAAACCAACTTCCTGCAGATTTAGAATAAACCATTCGTCCTTCATGTCAACATTAAGAACCATCGATCTATTACCAAACCAAATTATTGGTGAAGTGTCTATAAAGTTTGGTTTGGATTCCCGTGTGTATGTTATTGGTATCCAGTAAGTCCGATCTGTTGGTAAGGAGTTATTTTTCGATACCAAGAATTGTTCCTGAAATGAAAATACAAATTAATGTGTTTCATAATGATTTGAATAATTTTATTTTGAATTTTTATTTTATATTTTGATTTTATAATGAATTGAATTATTTAAAAGAATTTCAAGAGATTTTAACTGAGTTTAGGAAATTTCAAGAAATGGTCAAGGATTTTTTAAAACACGTAAAAACTTACTTGAGTAAGAACCATTTGGCCATTAGTGACAGTAACATTGACTACTGGATGTCCAGGTTGGCTTGTCCAACTGTCCATCAATTCCTGTATTGAACCACTCATGTCATCAAAAAAGCTTGCTTTGTCTGCTTCAACCTGAATTGATTGCCAAAGATGTTCCGGCTTGGCTGTTTGAAGCTGACGCTGTTTAAGGTAATTCTGGATGGAGCTGTTAAAAATTTTCGGACCGAAACTGTGGTACATCATGCGGATTACACTTGCACCTAATTGAAAACCATTTATTTTTGCCAGTTATTTCCAGATAAAAATAATCTACCAGAAGCTTTGAACGTCCAAATAAACGAAATATTTTTTCCCAATTCTATTTTATCTAGAAATATTGTTCCAACAAATGAAAATAGGCATTACTCAGTATTAAAATTCATCCTTTGAATGTTCAGACCTTCAAACACCTTACGAATAAACAATTCGAGCTCTATTTACCTTTTTTGTAGGCGATATTATCAAAACCACTGCTAATTTCTGTTGGACTAGAAACTCTGTTGTTCATTGGATGACTTTTTTCTGAAGCATCTGATGCCATTGCTCTGTGCAACTCATAAACAACAAATTGATCCAAGAGGTCCCAACTTGGTATCAACTATTAAAAAATATAAAAATATATAGAAGAGATTTTAGGATAGATTAAATAATGCCTGTCTTGATTAAAATTACATACTGTGTTGGTGCTAATATATGAAAAATACTGGGCAAAGCCTTCATTTAACCATGTGTAATCCCACCAGTCACAAGTTACCAGATCACCAAACCACATATGTACAAATTCATGTGCTATTGTTGTGTTTATGTATTTTTTGTAGGAGGCTGGCGTAATACGATCACGGTAAAGAAGACCGTACTCTCTAAAAAAATTATTTCATTTTAGTCTTTCCGTTACAGTGTCAGGGTAGAAATTGCCCTAATTGACTCCACTGCAAGTGTGCTATTAGGGAAATTATTTTCTCAGAGTTATAAACTTGGGCCTTAGTACAATTTCTATCCAGGTGACAAGCCATCTTAAACTCCGTTGTTGTTAAAAAATAGAATTTTACCTAAAAGTAACTAGACCCCAGTTTTCCATAGCACCAGCCTTAAAATCAGGAATAGCCGCCAAGTCCATTTTTGGAAGGTTATAAGTTATTCCAGTGATATCCTCTAATATTTTCAAAAGCTTCGTGGCTGTCAGCAACGAATACTTCGAAATTTCGGAATCTATGTTGGGACGTGTTAAAATACTAAAATCTTCATTTAGTGTATGAGATGTAAAGTCTGACACGATGAAAGCAACTAAATAGGATGACATAAGAGGACTCTCTTCAAAAATATCCAAGCTGACTTTATCACTAGAACATTAAGTCTTAGTTTTATCAAATAAAAAAATAATAAGAACATTTCTAACACAGTCATCCCAGTACCCATTGTCCTTATAAAGGGTGGAGAAGTGACTTTTTTAATAAAAATAGATGAGAAATAGCTGACTGAACGGAGATACTAAAAAATTTGGCTAAAAAGGTATTTAAAGGGTATTCAAAAGAATTTATAAGAATTCATAAAAAGTCAAAAGAATTCTAAAGAAATCCAAAGAATTTTAAACAAATCAAGGCGAATTCAATTAAATTTAAGGTGAATTGATTATCTGGAAATAAAATTGTCCTCTATAATTCCAATGTCAATAATGAAAAAGTTATTAATTTCCAAAGTAGGTGAACAAATGTGAATACATAGGTGATGACCTGCGATGACTGCTAAGATTATATAAAACAAGCCCTACTTTATTTTCTCAATATTTTTTAGTGGCATGTTACTCCATGAGTGATAATCACTCGATCTTTCAATCCGAACAGTGAATTTTGCTTTAAATGAAGGCTCGTCGAAGCAAGGAAAAGCTTTTCTAGCATGAGTAGGTTGAAATTGTGTGGTGGCTAACCATCTACAATTAACATAAATTATATCTTATTAGTACCTATGATAATTATAAATAAAACTACCATACACCTAAATTAAATTTGCACTAAATTTACCGAATCTTTCCATTTTTATCAGTGTACCAACTGCGATAAAATCCTTCCATTTCATCATTCAAGACACCTGAATATTTAAAATTAGCTTCCATTTTATTTCCCGCTCCTACCGTGGTTTTCAAATAAATTGAAAGTCTGTGAGTAGTTGTGTTTATCACAAATGAAAAATGATCTAAAGGTTTTCCGGATTCGTCAAATACTTTGATCTCCTGAATTTTCAATTCATTTGCCTGTAAAATAATTCTTGAAGTATTTTGTAAAGCCTGCATGCTTATTTTAACTTCCCCTTCAAAGGTAAAATTCTTATTTTCCAAATAAGGCCTCAGGCGTATATTGTATGTCAAAGGCTTGACTAGGTTTGGTAGACGATAATCTGCACTTGGGTATGTTTTTTCCAGCCATTCCCAAATTTTTGGTGTGTATTTATCATACCAGATAAGTTCGTAATGTGCACGAGAAAGATAAGATTTTAGTGAAATTTTTAATGGCGAAGAATCTTCTTCTGCCTTAAAAATATCCTGCATCTGAAAAGTTAATATTTAAGTAATAAAACGATATTCTTTGAATCAATATTGTCATGATAATTTTATTTTTACCTTTAGCAGAAGTTCTTTTGTTGATAATCTTTGAGAAACGCCATTCAAAATAGTCTTGATTGGTTTTTCTTGAAGATAGCTAGAGAAAAGTATGCTTCTTTTAACTTCCGTATTAAATTTAAATTTAAATCATTATACTACCGACGGAGTAAATTAACAAAAGTGATACTTACTATTTTTGCATGATATCAAAATTTTTCTTTAGAAATTCTAAAACTGTATCAACACCCACTAAACTTGATTGATAAACATAGGTAAAGACCTTTTGACTGTCTTGAAATCTTATTTCTGAACCTTTAGTAACAGCTAGAGTAAGCAACCTGAACAGAAAAAATAAGATAATTAATTATTATATTAATTCATGAAGATAAGTATAAAAATAGTAATTTTCTTGTTACGTACTTATTAAGAAGTTCAGGATTTTCGGAACAACTTAAAGCTTGCAAAATTTGAGTTTTTTCAGAGGCGAAATTTGTAGTTAAATATTGCTCTAAGAGAAAATCCCAATCATCGTTTGTTCCCCATTTTATAACTGTACAGTAAATAGCTTTACGTTGATTCACTGGAACTCTGCAAATATCAATGCATAAGTTTAAAACGCCTATTTTTTATTTATCTCTGTTTATAATAAATTTACTTGTTTAAAGCGTCCTTTCTCCATTCAGCGAATAATTTCTGTGAATAAGAAACACATTCTGCGAGTTTGAATTTACAGGCCCATTCTATTACTAATATTCTGAGAAGCATGTCATAATAGTCTTCACCAATAATTTCTGTAGTGCCAAGTTTATCAAAAATGGGTCGTAGAATTGTGAGAATGTGAATCTGTAATGAATTATAAATTAACTGTGCATTAAATTTATAAATCAGACTAGCAGAAATTTCAAGGAATCTCAAGATGTATGAGATTATTTTCAATTGAGTAATTAATCAAAAGGAAGTCGTACCCTGTAAATTTCATAAATATCACGACCTGCAAATCTTTTATTTAAATATGATAAACCATTGAAAGCAGCTTTCCAGGCTAAGTAATTAGTTTCACGCTCTAAGTATTGTGTTGCTGATAAAACTTTATCGTAACTGACGTATCCTGTTCTTCCCAGATTAAAAAGATCATCGATTACTGCTGCTCGATTAATTTCATGAATCGTGCCAAATGCGGGACTTTTAAGAGTATTAATGATTCGTAACCAATTGTCTGAGTCGTAGTTTACACGATAATATCCTACAAGCAAAAATAAAAATCATAGTCTTTAATTATACAATATTAATTTGAGTAATTATATTAATTACACAGGCACACAAAAAAAAAAAA
>CAJFCP010000113.1:289475-300883 GCA_904066005.1 Synergus itoensis | reverse complement strand
TTTTTTTTTTTTTGTGTGCCTGTGTTATTAAATTATATTGTATTATATTAACCTGCTTCTTGAATATTGAATATTATCCAATCGTTGGGTTTCTTTACAATGGAAATTTCCTTAGAAGCATCACTGAGCCAATATTTTGGCACGGTATTGCTAAAGTTATTTTCAGTTTGAGTTGTCCATGTAATCGGTACCCACCAAGTTTGATTAATAGGGTAGTTTTGCTCATTTCTAATTAAAAATCGTTCTTGACTAAACGTGAATTTTTCACCTGAGACTTTAACTGAAACAACTGGAAAGCCTGCTTTAAGAGTCCATGAGTCTAAAAATGGTTTTATGCCAACACCCACTGGAATTTTTTCAGCATCAACTTTATCCTGAAGAGCTTTATAAAGATGTTCCGGAGTAGCAAAATCGTACTGCCTACGAAAATAAAAATTTATTTATATCAAGACATTATCAGTTATCACAGTACCTATTTTGTCATTAAAAAAGGTGAATAGGCGACCAGTGATGACTGCATTATGTTTAAAGAAAATGAATTCAAGTTCATTAGTAAAATTTTACCGAGCTTCCAAATAATCGTGCAGACTCTGGTAAAAAATCTTCGATCCCAGAATTTTCTCTGTCATGCGTAATATACTCCCAGCCTTAGCATAGGAAATCGCATTAAATCTGCCGCTGATTTGAGATGGATTGTAAACGTCATTTGTGATTGGATCACTACTTCCCACACCATCAGTACCAAAAGATGTCTGTAGATGATCTACAACGAACTGTGCTGGCAGCTTCCATGATTTATGTACCTGATAACGAAAGGAATATTTTTTTTTTAATTTCAGGAAATATTCAAAGAATTTTTTGTACTTTCTGGGTAATAATCAAAACTAGCAATTCCTTCTTACTTCAGCACAGCCAGCATATTGTAAATATCTCGCAAATCCTTCATTTAGCCACAAATATTTCCACCACTGAGGACTAACAAGATCTCCGAACCACTGATGTGTAATTTCATGAGCAATTACAAGACAAATAGCCTGTTTGTCATTTACTGAGGACTCTTTTGGATCATAAAGCATTCGCTTTTCCCGGTATGTTATAAGACCCCAATTTTCCATTGCTCCAGCTGAAAAATCTGGTACAGCAACCATATCCATTTTTGGCAGCTGGTACTTGTGATCTAATGTTGTCTCAAAGAATTTAATAATGGGGGTCATAGTCGCGAGTGCGTAATTTGCTTGAGAAATTGCATTTGGTCTTGCCCAGACTTTATGTTCGTTATTTCCTTGTTTCGCAAATTGTGATACTATCAATGCTACTAGGTAAGTAGACATACGAGGTGTTGGTTTAAACGTATCTTTCTGAAGATCATCTCTGAAAATGAATAATAGAACAATAATAAAATAATAATAAGTAAGGTTGAATAATGTGTCTATTTTTAAATACATCAACTTACGTGACGTCGATCGTAGAATCAATTGGCATATTACTAATAGCATGATAAGATTTCGGTCGCGTTACGCTTATTACAAAAATAGCTTTCCTTGCGGGCTCATCAAAACATGGGAACATTCTTCTTGCACCAACTGGTTCTAAATGAGTAGTTGCTAACCATCTGTAATTAAAATTGACTTAGATTAAAATTGAAGAGATTTTAAGATATTTCAAGGGATTGTAAGGAATTCCAAGTGATTTCAAAGAGATTACAGAAATGACATTTTTTCCCGACCACAGGGAAAACGACAGAAAAACGACAGGAAGAATGGCAGGATTCAAATTTCTTAATTTGACAACTACTTTTATATAATCAAATGATAAGAACTTAATAAATAAGTAAATAAAACGTGCCTTGTTTTACCCTCGTCATCTTTATATGAACTGCGGTAGAATCCCCTCATTTCATTATTCAAATAACCAGTGTAATTTATTGTAATTTTCACTTGTGTGCCTTCCAATATATTAATAGGAAGTGTGATTGTCAAAAATTGATAAATCTCTGAATACGTTACATCTTTATACGTAACAGATGTTCCATTCACCAAGATATTTATGCCTTGATATTTAATTTCGAAAATATGAAGAACAATTTTATCTGTGACGTCATTGACTATTGTCTCTATCTCGACAGTTCCATCAAAAGTAAAATTCTCTTCCCTGATGTAAGGGATTACATGAATGTAGTATTTTGTAGGGGATATCGTGTCAGGCAATAAATAATCGGTTGTGTCACTTGTATCCTCCTTTTTGCTAAATTCATTTATCCAATCAACAATTGTCTTCTTGTGTTTCTTATACCACTCTAGTTCCCATTTTGCTAATTCTAATTGTGATTCTAAGGATGGAATAATGGATTCAAATTCTTTTTTGTGAGAGCTAATTAGTTTCTCAAACTTGTCAATTAGTTCTTGCGTGGAGAAATGATTTGATGCTGTTGATAAAATATCTGATATGCTGTCAACGCTGCCATCATTACTGAAAATGAAAATCGTTGAATTATACTTCATTTTACTAGCACCCTAATAGATGTACTTACTAGTCTATTATTTCCTTGTAATGCATGTCAATAAAATCTATTATAAACTCGGCTCCAAATAAAGAGCATGAAGAAACAGCATTAAAAACAATGTTGCTATCTTGTTTACGAATTCTGTGCTCTTCGTAACTCGAGACAGCCCAGAGGAGATATCTGTATCAAAAACAGAGTATAATATCATATTTTTTATTTAAAAATCCTCATTATTAAAATTACTTACCTTTCCAAAATAGTACGATTTTTATTACATCCAAGGGCAGATAGTATTTCAAGTTGTTCCGAAGGGACATTTGATTTAACATATCGGTCCCATAACGCATTCCAATCTGTTTCAGTAGCATTTTTCATAGCTGTTTTGTATGCAGTTAATTTTTGATTTTTCGGTATCCTAAAATCATTTTTTTTTTTTCATTAAAAAAAGAGTCTGAAATTGATAACATTGGTAGATTCATTCTAGTAAGATTAACGTTTATCATACATTTTTAAAGAGCCAGATCTCCAATTGTGAAAGTATTCAAAAGATTTTTCGATGCATCTCTCGTGATTAAAACTACAAGCCAATTCATTTAATTCCCGACGCAGTAGAATTGTTAGTCTGTTATCTCCTTCCTTGTCGTCGTAATTCAATTTTCGATATGTCTTGTCAATAAGCGTCAGAATAAATTCCTGTTTTAAGGTAGACATTTTTATAATTTAAAAATACACTTGACAACTGTGTCAAAATTGTCTTGAAATTACTTTTAATGACAATAGATATAGTAATGACTGCATTACTATATCTATTGTCATTAAAAGTAATTTCAAGGAATTTTAAAAGCTCTCAAGTGATTTTGAGAAATTATTACTTAATTTGTACTTAATTTGTACTTATATTCGAATTCATATTTCTTTAAAGTACTCACGACATAAATATCATATTCGTCTTGACCTGAAAATCTTTTAGTCAGATAATCAAAAGCACTTATAGCGGCTTTGTTCGGTAAATAATGTGTTTCTTCTATCAAGTACTTAAGACCATCCAAAGCAACATTATAATCAAAATAATCCGCTCTTGCAAGATTCATCAAATCATCAATTATAGCTGCTCTATTAAGTACATGTATTTCCTGAATCCTTTTTTTGATATTTAAGGTGTCGATTATTCGGTACCACAATTCCTTATCATAATTTACACGATAGAAACCTGAAAAGAAATCATGTTATTAGTATTTTTGAAATTCTAATTTTAAGATAATTCAAACTTGATTATTTCGTTATGACCTTATGACTTCTTACCAGATGATTTCACATTGAACACTATCCAGTCATCTTTTTTGAGCTTAACATCGATAGTTTTATTGTCAACTATCCATTGATTAGTCACAGTTTTACTAAAATCAGGATTACTTTTTGTAGCCCAAGTAATTGGAATCCACCAAACTGAATTTATTGACACTGATTCGAGATTTCTCAATAGAAATCGATTTTGCCACAGAGTAGCCTTGCCTTCTTTAATTGATACTGAAACCACTGGAAATCCAGCCTGTTTGGTCCAACTATTCATAAGCGTTTCTATAGGAGTTTTAAGCGCAAAATCTGTTGAATCAATTTCTTTTTGAATTTTCGTCCACAAATCTTCCGGCTTCGCGTTTTGATATTTTCTAAAAGTTTTGTTTTATTGCAATTACTAAATGAATTTCACAAATTCGGCATCATTAATTTTGCCTTATTTGGAGAATGTACACTCAAGAAAATGTCAAAATTCTGGTTAAATATGCCATTACTATTTTTTCTATTCAGAATACTGGTTACTTTTATCAGAATTTCTCTTTTAAACGACTAGAATGCTGGTTATATTAACCAGAAAAAATAGTAAGGACATAATTAACCATATTTTTTGAGTGCAGAATCTAAAAAAAGTCTACCTTGAATCAAGATAATTTTTCAAAGCATCATCAAAAATCGAAGAACCGAATGACATTTCCATCATTCGAAGGACGCTAGCGCCTTTATTATAAGTAATTGTATCCCCTGATTGTCCGATTTCCGATTGACTGGCAATGTTTCGCGTCAATGGTTGCGAGGAGGTCAATCCGTCGACGGAGAGAGCGACTTGGTGTTGCGAAACCAAAAATTGTTCCTCCATATTCCACGTGGTTTCAATCTAGTTACATTTAAAAACGTGACATTACATCCAGTTACGTAAGCAATCAATTAAATTCGTTCGCACATGAACTGACTCATTACATTCTCGCGTTAATATCTTTTGAAAAGTCCGAGAATATTCTTTAAAAGATAATCAATCAGTGATTTGTATTTCAAGATTTTCCTTCAGCATTGCAGTCATCACAGTATATATTGCAATGAAAATCTCTCCATTCTAGAGATACTAAAAAAAATTGGCTAAAAACCAAAAACCAAAAACTTGAAATCAATCAAATTCAAAAGAATTTTGAAAAATAGGTGACAACCTGTGATAACTGGCATTGCATTCTTTGTTGCAAATTAAAGATAAATCAGAATTGTTCAGTGTAAAAGATAAATACAATCATTTTAGAGAATAAATATCAATAAACAAAATAAATTGAGTTGATCAAATATGTATAAAAATTTACAATTACGAATTTTGTACCTTTGTTGTAGCCATATATTCATAATATCTGGCGAAACCTTCGCTCAGCCAAAGAAAACCCCACCATTCAGGTGTCACTAAGTTGCCAAACCACATATGCGTACATTCATGAACAATTGTCACTGCTACTCTCTGTTGAGCAACATCAGATGATTCGTCCTTGTGATAAAGCATTGCTGCTTCCCTATAAAGTATGAGACCCCAATTTTCCATTGCACCCGCAGCAAAATCAGGAACAGCTACCATGTCCATCTTTTCCAACGGATACATCTGCTTAAAAGCTTTTTCAAAAAAGCTGATACTTTTCTGCCCGATACTTAAAGCATAGTCTCCTTGATCAATAAGTTCTTTTGTCGCCCAGACTTTGAAGTTTTCAGAGCCTTTAGATTCTAAATCCGATATGACAAAAGCAACCAAGTACGTTGACATTGTCAAACTTTCCTTAAAAAACACATCACTTCTCTCACTTGATCTACAATAACAGAAAATAATATATTTAGTTTTTTTAACTCTATTTGTATATCAAGCATCACAGTTCCTATAAGAAAAGTAGGATATATAGTTGAATTTTCAATTAATTAAAAGAGGAAAAATGGGATTTTTTTGAAAACAGGGGAAAAAAGGAATCTTTAAAAAAAGGAGAATAGGGGAAAGCAAGGTACTTTAGGAACCAAATCTTAAAAATAGGGCACATTAGGGACCAGTCCGTGAGACCTAATGTAATAAGTTTCTATAAACCATAGATATTGTACATATTTAAATACTTTTACTTACACGTTTTTCAATTCTGATATTGGCATATTGCTCAAACATTTAAATTTACTATTCTTCCGAATTTTGAGCTTAAATTTGGCTTTAAATGAAGGTTCGTCAAAACAAGGAAATGCCTGTCTAGCATGCACTGCTTGAAATTGCGTTGCGGCTAAATATCTAAAAACCATTTTTATATCAGAAATGTACTATTTATTCTTACAAAAATTTTAATACAAATAGCAAATTGAGGATATGCTCTACTTACGTTAAGTCCCCGTTTTTATTAAAATAAGAACTTTTATAGAATCCTATCAGATTATTCTTAGCTACCCCATCATAGTCTATTGCAATTAATATCTGAGTATTCTTTTCTAATGTTTTTTCAAGCTTAATTGTAAGCTTTTCGGTGACTTCATTATATTTATCAGACGTTATATTTACTGATTTGTCATTCAAAGTGACTGTTATTTTGTCTATAGTTATATTGCCATGATGTAATACAATTTCGTCGGTTGCAGTTTTTATCGTTGCATTAATCTTCGTAAGTCCGCGGAAGGTGAAATCATTTTTCAAAAATATAGAAATGTCATAAAGGTATGGTATAACAGTTCTAGGTAGGCGATAATTTTCAGACTTATTTTCTTTCAGTGACTTATTTTGTGATGAGTTATTAATACTTTCGAAGGAGTGAATTCCAACATCATGATTTATTAATCCATTGTTCAATGGAATATTATAGATCGAATTTTCCGCCTTTGATTTGCCAGTGTTGAGTAGTGTTATCAACGCAATAATTACGGAAAGGCATTTTGAATACATCCTGTGATAAATTAGTTGATTTATTGTATTTTTTTTTAAAGAAAAAGTTTAGATTTATGCGCTACGGTATTTGAAAAATAATTTATTGCGTCATTTATCGCAAATCATTTTCACACTTTTTCCATAGGTATCATTGCTTGCTACTAATTAACTCTTAAGGAGCTAAAAGAAACAAAACTTATCTTTAACGAGATAAGAATATACAATGTTTGCAGGAGTATATTGTTTACCAGATAATTATTGTTTGTAGATTGAACAGGACATTTAAGAAAAAAATTGACCAATTTAATATTTTCAACATGCATTTCCACACTTTCACTGATTTCTCTTTAATTATCGTCTTCAAATAAAGTAGTTCGTGCATACACTTTCCATCATAATAATGAGATCGTGCAATGAGAACGATTTTAATATTTGACTAATAGAAATGAATTTTTAAGCTCCGTTTAATAATAGATCCTTAAATGACGCAATTATAGTCGATACAAAATAATTTTAATATTTATATTTTCCGGGTGGCCACAAGATTCAATTTTTCAATTTCTCTGACATTTCCCTGACTTTCAGACAAATTTTCCTTAGAGAAAAGTATTAAAAATGCGAATAAGTTTTCAATGATGCTATCAATATTTTTCAAAAATTTTAAATATCACTTTAAATCTTTCGAAACTCGATTAAATCTTAAAATCATTTGTTAATCATGAATTAATAAATTTATTTATTTATCTTACCTTATTATTATTATTATTATTATTAATTTATCAATATCTATTTTCGCTGACAATCTATTTTCGCATTTCTCTGACTTCCCTGACATGTGACCACTCTGATTTTTTTACAGATTTTTTATTTATATTGTCTAAAAAAATCTAGGCTTCTTAGAAAATTATATTATCCTTTACCTTGTCAACTGCCAGCTTCGGAATGGTCAACGTTACCAATCAGCGAAAGTTCGACAATGCGAAACTATTCATCAGAGTTTCACACCAAGCACATAGCGTAATTATTCGACCTAATAACTATCTCACAACCTTCGGCACTGCCTAAACTTCCAAATCTAAAGAAATTGTCGACAGGACTTGATCTGTTACGATAATGACTTTTGGACTCAGTGTCGCCTTGTTTTATAAGATTGTTGTCTATCTTATCACATAATAACAATGACCAATGACGTGGATATTTTTCTTAAATATTGATCTTTTTTGTTACTCGTTTCGGTTGAGTAGTAAAATTTTTTAGATTTTAGTTTTCGGTGATTTAACAATAATTATATAAGTAGTTTTCCTCGAATCTTCATTAAGTGATAAGGAGGTGTGTAAGGAGCTGGAAAGCCTTATCAGAGTTTAATGATATCTTACAATTAGTATTTTCCATTAAGAACCAAAAAAGGAATCATGTGACATCTTTGTCAAATCTTTTTTAGTTTTATGAACTCACTGAGTACTGTAACAAATTCAGAAATAAATTTTCATATGATATTATTTAAAATAGCTGTAATATAATTTTAAATATTATTTAAAATTCAAACCCGTTCTCGATATGTAGCCCGTTTCTCTTTGTATATAGAGAACTATCGCAAAATTAGATAAATATAATTCTGTAATATATATTTTCGGAAGAGTTTTAATAGTTCTTTTTTTTTTGGCAAGTTGTTTTTTGTTTTTACAAAACCATGTCAATTCATGAAGTTAAAAAAAAATAAAGAAGAACGTACAATTTTGCTATCTATTCAGAAAGTACTCTAATAATATTAAAGTGGTATGACAGAATGCGTAATTTCTCATACCGGTGCAATCTTATCAAAACTTTATATGGATAAGATAAAACGTTTTGACGCATTATAACAAAAAAAAAAATCTGCCCGCTTCGCGGGCACATTCTCATCGCGCGCTTCGCGCGCAGCTCGCTTTGCTCGCAAAAATGAGCGCGCCTACGGCGCGCGGGGGGTCGAATATAGTTCGATCGTCGCGCTTCGCGCTCCGAAAATATTTACACGTCGCGCTTCGCGCTCCGTGTTGCGCGCTTCGCGCGCTTGTGCCCTGCAGGAGGCTTGCACCTTACAGGACGCTTGTACCTACATGTTTTTTTTAAATTACTTTAAATTTAAATTTAATTAAATTAAATTTAAATGAAATTAAATTAAAGCTTTGAATGTAAAAGAAAACTAATTTACTTAAGGTTCTATCGACCTTAAGGAGCACATTCTCATCAGGGCACTCGCGCTTCGCGCTCGATATTTTATTTAAACCTCGCGCTCGGCTCTGTTTAACAATATTTTTCATGATTAAAACGAAAACTACTCATCCTATTGAAAAGTGGCCAAAAGATAACTTGTAGATCTTTCTAAGACCAATAATTATGTTTCTTATCATTTTCTCTGTATCTCGCGTCATTTTGCTCAAAATTTGAATTTTCGATTTTTTAAGGAAATTCAAAAAGTTGTTATGCCTATCCTATAGGGCGTTCAAAAACAAACATTTTTCATCTTTAGACTTTTTTTCATACCGTGCGTTTTTTGGCTTCTAATTTAAGTTTACTTTCATTTTTTTGGATTTTCAAAATGTTATAAGTCTTTCAATTTTTTTTGTATCCAAAAAAGTCATTAGGAAGAATTGTTCGAATTTTTGATTACTACGAATATCCGTGCATAGAATTTTTAAATTAAAAAAAAAAGTGGTATCAAGAATTTTCAAAATGCTCCAACTTTTTGAATTTTTATCCAAAATGGCTGGCCAACGAACTTGACCTTCATTTTAGGACACTCAAAGAGTATACCAAAGGCCAATCCAATCGGTCAATTCTTTCGAAAGTTATCGTGCTCACAAACTAAAAATCTACAGACAGACACACAGACACACAGACAGACAGACACATTCGTAAAAACATGTTTTTCGGGTTCAGGGGGTCCCAAAACGTGGACATTTGACAAAAACTGGGGGGGTCAAATTTTACACAAATCTAATACCTTCTCTGATGAGAATGTAAAAAAATATATATATATATATATAAAATGACCTAATTTTCACGTATTAGCAATTCATATATGGTAATTATCATATACCCTTAAGGGCCGAATTTATTTGTAATTACAATATTGCAACGAAATTTTGAGAAATAATATAAAATGTACTGGGGAGTTTCTGTCTGGTATTTTTTAGTTTTTATTTTTTAAAACAATATTTTTTAACGATAATTTATGTCATCACAGCCGACTATATACACTGAAAAAAAAAGTTCATTAGACTTTACAGAACTATTTCTATAGTCGGGGATGAGAGCGAATCTTGAACGAATTTGATAAATTTTGTATAATTTTCAGTATTTAATGTAGAACAAATCTGGAATAACTCTACAAAAGTTCTGTAAACTTTAAATTGAGTCCGATTTAAAAGAGTTCAATAAAATATATAGAAAAATTCATGAAAAAATGTTGAAAAGTTTCGTAGAAATCATATTTGAGGTATTGAGAGTTTATAGAACTGAGTTCTAGAAAATGAGTTGCGCACTCGTTCTGTGCGCTGGTAGCGACTTTCTTCGCGTCTCCCGCTTATATCTTAGATTTTGTTTTTGTATTTGATTTTAGGTTTAGCTGCGATGCTTTAGGCGTGCGTTAGGAATTAGGAGTGGAATGCGAAAGTGTTAGGGTTCGAACCCCGTGGCGAATAAAAATTTTCATAGCGTGCGTTTATAAATAGTGTAGTGACTGTGTGTGTAATAATAAATAATTGTGCGATAATAAATAATTGGATAATAATAAGTATATAAAACCTTAATTTTTTTCGGCGCAAAATCGGCTTTCGTTTTCTAGAACTGTTCTCTAAAGTTTCGAGACTTCTTCGATATAGATTTCATATTAGCTGGAGTTTTAGATTTTCTAGAACTGTTCTACGTTCTTTGTAGAATAGTTCAACATACATTAAAACCAAGAAGATTTTAACTTTTATTAAACTACCCACCGTATCCTCTAGTCTAGAACTATTTCTGTAAAATCTAATGAACTTTTTTTTTCAGTGTACCCTTAATAATTTAGAAATGAATTTTCTGTATTAAGGCCGTATATCAGTTATTCGCTTCCTACCTTAGCGACATTTTTATCACTGCAATGCCCATTTCTACATTTATTAAAATATCGAGTTGAACATTTCTAAAATTAAAGTAAATTCATTAAGGTACGTTTATCTGGCCCTAAATATTTAAATTTATAAAAAATCATTTTGAAATAATTTTTTTTTGCTTTAATATAAATGGGGGACCAGATAAACGTACATTAGTATATTTCCTTTAATTATAGGAATTTTTAAATCGATATGTCAATAAATATAGAAATAAATGGTATTGCAGAGAAAGAAATGCCGGTAAGGTAGGATTGTAGGAATCAGATAAGACATGGCCTTAAAGTTTTATTGCATAGAGTGTAGACTTTACAGCGAGTTATATATTTGAATATATTTATTTGTAAAGATTAAGTGCTAACACTAATAGTATTATTATTACTTTCATTATAATTAATGTTGATTTCTATTATTGAAATATTATTAACACCTGGCACCATTGATGTGTGTTCCGCTGTTATTGAGTCGGACGTCGTAGTTTCAATTGGTTGTTCTGTTTTTGATGGCAGTGTGGGTATCCAAGTTGTTGTCGGCCACGTTGCTGTTCGCGGTGTTGTGGTTGATGTATAAGAAGTTGTTGGTG
>CAJFCP010000113.1:205296-289465 GCA_904066005.1 Synergus itoensis | reverse complement strand
CCCAAGTTGTTGTAGTTGTTGTCGGCCACGTTGTTGTTCGCGGTGTTATGGTTGATGTATAAGAAGTTGTTGGTACCCAAGTTGTTGTAGTTGTTGTCGGCCACGTTGTTGTTCGCGGTGTTGTGGTTGTTGGTGGCCAAGGTGTTGTAGTTGTTGCTGGCCACGTTGTTGTTCGCGGTGTTGTGGCTGTTAGTGGCCAAGGTGTTGCAGTTGTTGTCGTCCACGTTGGTGGTCGCAATGTTGTAATTGTTGTTGGTGGTGGTTTTGTCGTCGTTGGTGTGCTTGGGTCAGTTGTCACAGTGTTTGAATCTTCACTATCATTCACAGGTTTTTGTGGTAAATTTGAAAGACTAATAGAAATATCGTTATTGTTGCTATTAGTGTAATTTATATTAATTTTTATTGCTGATAGCCATTTATGATATGCTGCTGTGGGAGTTGATTCAGTTGTGTTTGAAGTGGCATATTTCGGTAAACTAATATCAGTTTCTGTATTTCGACGTAAATTTGATGCAGGAAGCGTTGTCACACCTCCCAACAATACCAGTAAAATGCCAAGAATTTCCAAGTTCTCCATTCTGTCAAAAGTTTTAATGCTTTTTAAATTTTCAACTTTCATGATTCCACTATCAATTCAGTATAAATCAAACTAAATCTATATATTTTATATTATCTAGTTTTTATAGTTTGTTCATTTTGTAAAGATATAAATTTTAAATTAGTAAAATCGTCTTTTTACTACTCACTTGGCTTCTGCAGGGTCTCTGCGACTTCTGGAAGTCAATTGTCACTGATTTTATATAAGATCAATAAGACAATAAGTATTTCTCATTAACTAATTGATTTCAAAACCTCATATTTCCGATAAAATCGATAACCTCATTCCTAATAGGCCCTCATGTCCCCTTTATAACAGAGATTGTCCTTTAGATATCTTAGTATAAAACTTCTGATCTGATAAAAATGATATCACCTGATAGTGATAGTGAAGTAGTTATGATAAGTAATTAAAAGTTATTGTTTGACGGGTTCTTTAATCAAGGTCACTTTCTCGACAGCAGAATTTGGGCTTAGTATCGTTTTTAGTAAATAAGAAAGTATTTTTGTTGAAGAGTGAATTTGATAAGGTTTTTATGGTTATAGAATACCTCAAAAAAGAACGAGAAGAACCGCTGGATTGGAGACTACCTGTGTGGTGTTGCCACCTCCATTCTTGATTTTATTCAAATTTCAAACTTCCGCCAAGCATCGAAATGACAGAACCATAAAGATAGCCTCCAATCCAGCAGTTATTCTTCTCTAAGGAGTTCAATTATCTCAAAAGCTTTATCAGCAATTTTTTTTCAAAACGCTCTAACAACCACACTTCACATAATAATCTTTGAATGGCTCAAGCAAGTTTTTATTTTTAATACAAGTAGAATCTCAGACTGTATTTAAAAATAACTTTTATTGGAAAATATATTACAATTCAACTATATACATGGAGAAAAGTGGATATTCAAGCTTAATATCTTGGATTCTGAACTATGTGACAACCATCTAAAGATATTCAGTTTAAGTATCTGGATATTCAGGCTCAATATCTTAGATAATGAAATAGGTAACCAAAACTATCTAAGATATTCAATAGGATGAATATCTGGATATTTAGGATGAATATATTTGCAATTCAATTTTTTGACTATCTAGATATTAAAAGTTTAAATATCCATTTTTCTCTATGTATTTTACAATATAATGAATATGAGAGGAATTGCACATTATATAATGGATACAACGATAAAAAGAATACAAAATTTGTTGAAACATGAATGAAAATAATATTTCAACATCAATATTTAAAATACTAACACATAAAAAGAATGAGGTTTTATCCTTAAGTTTTTCTTTGAAGATTAAAATTTTACGAGTTAAAAACTTGAATTGAATAAGGCAATAAAAACTGGAATTAAAGTGATGATTGCTGCAAATTGAAGGGAAGATGCAGCACCCCTAGTCATGAGCATGGCAATAGTCTCACCATTGTTTTTTATCCATTCAAGCTTTTCCCTAGCTTCCTCAATCGCGGAAGTTGTCTCTTTTCCTTGCAACGATTTGCTTATAGAGATGAAATCTTTCAGCTACGAAGAGAAAAATCAGATTTTTAGTCAATTACTTTTAGCATAGTTAATAATATAACTATAAGAAAAAAATCTTAAAACAAATATAATACCTTTTTAAATTGTTCTTCCGTTGTAATTTTCTTTCCAATGTCAGAAATATATTTGTGTAGATTATCAACCACCCCTTTATCACTGAAAAATCATCAATAAATATCATTAGGTATGAATTTAAAATCCATGACTCCTATGCAGCTTTAAATTTTATATTAAAGTTAGCTAATTTAAAAATATTCAGAATTCTTACTGTATAAGAATTCCATGAGATTTTTCAACAATGAAATTCAATGCTACATCAAGACCAACTTCGTTTCCATTATAAACTGATTCGAAGGCAACAAGGACATTTCCTATTTTAGAAGTAGTATTAATAGCAAGTTCTAAATAATTTTCCAATATCGTTGCGTTTCTTGAGCAACCCAGAGATTTCAACAGTAAGATTGCTTCGGAAGAATCTTTAGATTTTAGATATTTTTCATATACTTCATTCCATGTTGTTTCATTTGCAGCTGTTAGAGCTGAACAGAGTACAAGGCTTTTCAACTCTGGAGAAATGCTGAAAAAGAAAGTCAGTTTATAGTTTGTGATTATAAACTAAAAATCGATTCAACAATCAAACACAAGTTTGAATATATTTTGCAGTGTTATTTGAAAATCCATTTTGCTAAATTAATGAATGAACCTACGTGTAATCATCTTTTAACCAAGAGTAGAATAGGTTCTCAAATTCTTTTGTGCAATTCTCAAAACCTAAACCACAAACCCAATCCAATGCCAAATTTCTTGTCAATTTGGTTATATGATCTTCTTTCTCTTTATCAATAAATCCAACACTTTCAACTAATTTAGAAGACCATTTCAAAGCAGTTTCCTGAAAAATTATGAAAATTTATTAAATTATTATCCTGATTTAAAATTGCAATACATTGCTGTCTCACTCATTCATGCGTAAAAGAATAGAAAATAATAATAGAAAATAACACTGAATAATATAATACTAACTTTGAATTTCTCATAATGCGGGGTAGAAATAAGCTGGTTTTTCAAGTAATTTAAATGTCTTATTTCGGCATACCAAGGTAGATAATTAATTTCTTTACTTAAGTATTCAGAAATATCCATAGGAATTGCGTAACTTAATTCTCCTGATCTAGCTAAACTCCATGCATCATCTAGAAGTTGTGCTCTGCTTAAATTATGGATTGTTGTGAAATTTTCCGTTTTTAAGTATGCCGAAATACGATTCCAGTTCTCTGGATCGTAATTAACTCGATAGTAACCTGCGAAAAGTATAAAAAAATTTCAAATAAGATAATGTGTTGTACATCGATGAAAAAGAAAGAAACACTTTGAAATAGCCTTTGTAAAAATAAAGCGTACCAGTTTGTTGTTTGTTAAAGATGAACCATCCATCAGGATTTACGTCATTAATTTCTAATGTTCCATTGGGGCCCAACCAGTGTGTTGCAGTGGTATTTTCGAATTCCTTGTCAGTATTTGCTTCTGTCACAAAGTTTATAGGTATCCACCATTTCTCGGTACTTGGTTCCTTTGGCTCTTTCATGAAAAATCGTTTTTGATGAACATGTAGGGTTTTATCTTTCCTCGTAACATGAATTACGGGATATCCAGCCTGTGTTACCCATGTATCCATAATTTCTTTTACTGTTAAATTGTGATCGTTCTCCCAATCTATATCTAACATGTCAAAAAGATCGTCAGAAGTAGCAGCATCGTGTTTCCTACGGAAAATAGAAGAAATTTTATGAAATTCATTTTCAATAATCCAACATCTCTCATCACAGTACTTATTCCAAGTATAGATGAAATAGGTGGACAAATTCAAAATAGGTGAAAGAAGGTAAATAGGTGACGACTTACATTTTATTTAAGTAACCCTCGAGTCCAACTTTGAATACATCATCTGTCAAGAAATGCTGCATCATCCTAATAACAGATCCAGCTGAAATAATATTTAATAATAAATTAAATAAAAATTGAACTTTGCCCAGATAGGGAAAGTCTTATTTTGATTGATTGTGTCTTCTGATACAAGTATATACAATGATAAGAAACATAAGGTATGCATTAAAAAATGTTCAAAAATTAAAAGAATTTCTTGGAAATATTGATTGACGTACATTTTTTATAAGAGATTGTGTCAAATATATTGCCAATCTCAGAAGGGCTGTTGACTTCGATATTCATAGGATGAGACGACTCAGTGGCATCAAAGATAAAAGCTGAGGCTTGGAGAGTTTTAACGACAAACTGATCACGCATTTTGAAGTCATAAACCTTTTGAAAAATAACATAAATATGTGTAATACATATATAATACCAACAAATTCTTGCATACTAATAACTCGAGATGTATGCTTGATTTAAAAATATTATTAAAATGATATTTACATTGTCAGTAATGAAATCTTGAAAGAAAGTAGCGAATCCTTCATTTAACCATAAATATTCCCACCAGGCGGGACTAACGCGATCTCCAAACCATTGATGAGCAAACTCGTGGGCTATTATTGAAGCAACGGCTTGCTTTTGACTTGCAGTGGATGTGTTCTCATTGTAAACTAATGCATTTTCCCTATAAAAATGAAAATATGTATATCAGTCATTACAGTAGATATTGTCATTAAAATCTTGATTCTCACCTGTATGTTACAAGACCCCAATTTTCCATAGCTCCAGCTGTAAAATCTGGAATACCAACTTGTTTTATCACGATTAGATCGTAATTAACATTAACATAATCTTCCATTGCGTGTATTATTTTATCTCCCGTTTCACTTGCAAAATTTGTGAATGGTAAAAGTTGGTCTCGAATCCATACATTACCGTTATTTTTAAAATCAGAAACAACGAAAGCTACTAAATACGTCGACATGGGTGGAGTCGTTTGGAATGATGTTTTTGTATCGTTTGGAATATCAGATTTCCTCGCGGGCATATTAGAAATAGCATTATAATTCTTAAGATGCTTTAAATCTATGGTAATGAAAAACGTAGCTTTCAAGGCGGGTTCGTCAAAGCAAGGAAAAGCAAGGCGTGCACCGGTTGGCTCAAAATGTGTCGTAGCCAACCATCTGTAAAAATGATTATCACTTCATTAGTAACATTATTACATATTTCTTTTGTTTCATCAATAGTTCTATTAATATTTGCTACAAGACATTACAAACATAATAATTTATGTAACATCAATTTACTGTTGATGACGCTATTTTTTATGCACATGTAAAGAAAAATTCACTTACCTTGTTTTACCATCTTTATCAATGTATGAACTCTTGTAAAATCCTCGTAAGTCATCATTAAGTTTATTCGTATATTTCAACCAAACGGTTACGTTATTATTCTTCTTAAATTCAAATTTAGGATCATTCGGTTTAAGAATCAAAAAATCTTTGACTAGTTCCTTTTCAAGTGTAACTGGTACGGTTTTGTTCTCCGTTACATCATGAACTACTGTGTCATTGAGATACTTTATATCACGAGAATGCAGAGTTATATTCTTTGTATTTTCTAATATTTTGATCGTTATGGTAGATTCACCCTCGTACGTAAAATCTTGCAGATTCGGTGTCAAAATAATTGTATAAGATATTGGTTTTGCGTTTTTTGGAAGACGATAATCGATCTTGTCTACACTAGCTATTGCATTGTCATCTTTATCTAAAGCGAATGCATTTTTTAAACCGGGAAAGGGAACAGCGTTAGCATTTTGCCCTTGGATAGCCAAAAACAAAGCCAGTGGCAAGAGGAATCGGAGAACGGACATCGCACAGCACTGATTGAAACTTGTGTGAATTGATTATAGTCCTTTGAAATTTGTTAATCTCGCTACATCACAATTTACCAAAGATAACGGTTATCACAGTTACCGAGCAACACTAGTTGACGGTCTAAAGCTCATAAGGAAAAATCGGCTGGCTTATATAAAGTACTTGCACTCGAGATATAGAGAAAAATTCATAATCTCATCTAATCTTATCACAGGTTTTAGTAAATGCAATCTATCGAATGAGGATGTCCTCTAAATGGGCTATTTTGTGATTCTTGTGAAAATTTCTGAACCGATGATACATCGACGATACCATCGAGATGATATCGCAATATTACGATACAAAATTTTAACCAATGAAAAATCGGATCATCATCCAAATAGATATAAGTCTCGTCTGTTTTGTTGCCTTATCTTGATTTCGATAAAACGAAATCAACACTGGAAATTGATTTCTTACATCAAAATTATTAACTTATTTCAATGAAGGAAAAAATATTATTCTCTCGTTGGGGGAAAATTTTATCCTGCGAAATTATTGTTTAAAACACTGTTTTTAATATGGCCCAAGGAACATTTACGTTTATGCCAATTATTATCCTTTGAAAATGATAAAACACTCCTTGAATATTTGAAAACTTATCACTTGGACTCCTTCGAATTTTTCAGACTTTTACAGCCTATTTTTAATAATACTAAATAGCTATTTCACTGAGATATTAAATGAAAACGAAATTCAGTCACTAACAGAATTATCAATACTCAACAGAGAAGTGAATCGTCGATACTAAGGATAAGTAATGAGCGTAAACGTAAATAAATATTCGAATTTTGTTTAGAACTACCTACTGCGGTCAATGACAAAACCGTTGGTGTAGAATAATAATACAAGCTTATTTCAAATTTTAACACAAATGAAAATACAAAAAGCGCTAGTCGAATAGAATTCCACATCTGATTAAAATAAAACACCCGAAATAATTCATAAAGAGATTCATAAAGAAATTCATACATTTTATCCTGCAAAATTATTGTTTAAAAGACTGTTTTTAATAAGGCCCAAGGAACATTTACGTATATGCCAATTATTCATTTAAAATCATAAAACACTCCTAGAATATTTGAAAATTTAACACTTGGATTCCTTCTTATGATTTAAAAAATCTGCATTGGTATGTTATAAATTCTTAATAACAACACTAGATCGTTTGTATTACAATGTATACAAATACATATATTATTTGACCGAGAATCACTCGATAAGACCGAGACTTCATTTTATAAAATTCCTGAAAGTTATACAATTATTTTAAATCACAAACAACGCAACGAATAATCGGGAAATCGTTAACTTAAATCAATTGGTGTTTCTCAGATCTTATTTGTGAAATTACCAACTAATCTAGATATAACGAAAGCAAAATTTTCCAAAATTTTAGCCAGGATTCCGCTTATTTCTATAAGTGCCGATCTTTTACAGATTTTATAGATCTCACTTTTGTCAATTTTATATTATCTTCATTGTAAACCAATTGAATTTTCTGCTTTTTAACTTATTTTTAATGGCAGTTTTTACTGAAATTAACAGAACTGAATCATGTACCTTTAATCGTAATACAATCCAAAGTTAATAAGAATTTTATATCAAGATTTATGATTAATTTCAAGAAAAAGTATTGCGTGCAGATGTGAGTGAGATAAACAATCGTTATATCAGTGTTAGTAAAAGAAGGAACTGTTTTAAACGATATTCTTTTTGTAGGTTTCAGAATGTAATAAAAGTAATCGATTAGCAATTTATTTTATTTTTTTTATTTTTCTGCATTGTTGAATACATAATATTCAATTGGTAATAACCAAAAACGTTATACTCTGTATTATTAATAAAAAATAATTATTTAAAGGAGGATTTCATAATTAATTCCTCTTATCGGCTGGAATCCCAGAAAAATGAAAATGAAATAAATGCTGATAAGCGCCGGTGAATCAGCATCACTTTTCTGAAAATTTTCAGATTTTAACTATATACTTTATAATTCCATTATTTTAATTGTCTACTACTCATTTAATATTTTTCTGTACTGAGACAATAATTTTATCAATTTACGAAGAATTATTTCATATATTGTAAGGAACTGAAGTTAAATTTCTCATCTATAAGGATAAAGTAAATTTGTTTTATCTTATCACGTCGATAATGTTCTACTATGAAATTTTAGATTACTGATTATATTTCATGATTTGTTGTAATATTTTTTATGGTAAGTCACAACATTTACGAAAAAGTATGACAAGAAAAAAATGACAGTCATTTCTGTAATTCTTTTCATGTCATTTTTTCGCGATAACGACTGGAAAATGACAGAGAATTAAACTGTCATTTTGAATAGTAGATAAGTCAAAGAGAAATTTCCACAACCATTTTTGTTAATATTAAAGATGTATAGAAGTTATCTATGGAGTTATCCATTTATCCATACCTAGATTGTAAAAAGAGTTAACCACAGATTGCAGCACTTCCTCTATGAAATTTTTAAAACAAATTTTCATTTTATTCTTTATTTAATCTCGTTAAAGTGTTTAATACATTCTTTTTTCGTACCTTAAAATTAACTTTTTTTTAAATACAAAATAAATATATTATTAAATCATATTCAAACGTTAGTGAAAAATTATTTTTTTTGTGAAGTAGCATAATATTTATAGATAAAATTTTTTTTGAATTCTTCAATAAAAATTTCAAGGGGTTGAAAATGTATTATTTCTCACCTTCAACTCATGTTGTTTTCAAGATGAGAAATAAATCAAGGGGGTTTAATCATAGATCATAATTATCATTTCAATTACGTCCAACTATTATAGAAGGAGGGTCTTGTAAATGACCTAGATAAATGACACCATTCACAATAAGAATGCGAACCTTCTTTCATAACAGATTATAAACAGTGAAGGTACAGAAAACATTTTTAAATTCAAATTCTTATGCAAAAATAGAAATTCTTTAAATTTAAATAATGAGAAAATATGTTTTCAAAATCAAGTTTATAGTTTTAAGTACACATAAAAACTTCAAGGAAGTTATATATTTATTATTTTTCATTGAATTAAATAAATGTATTCACTTGATTTGACTTGATTTGACTTGAAAGAAGTTATTGGTTGCTTATTTCAACAAATCGATGTTTATTAATCAAGAAAATAAAAGACAAAACTACATGAATCAAGACAATATATACTTGAAATAAAGTATTTATATTCTCTTGAACCAAAACAAATATTGTATCGTTGGTACTCACACCAACGATAAAATTTACTTGTTTCTTGAAAATTTCAATTGAAGAGATTTTAAAGTATTTTTTTAAAGATTTCAAAAGATTTTTAAAAATTTCAAGTACCAATTAACAATATTTGCAACTTTAAAGATAGACTTTCCTTACAATTTTAAATATCCGGAAAAGTTATTACAAACTAGAAATGATTCGGAATTATCCTATAATTCCAACTTTAATACTTTTTAAGATTCAGCTTTATCAATTGAAAAACGGTGAACAAATTCAAAACAGATGAAAAAAGGTGAATAGGTGCTAAAATAATTAATCAATAACCTTTGAATGAAGGAGTTACTTTCAAGGTCAGGCAATGGGGAAGATAGTCTCAATACAGATTTAACCAAGTGCAATTCTGAAATAGATCTGGAATGGTATTCACGCCAAAAAGGGTTGCTGGATTAAATCGGTGCCGTGCGACCCGTCGCGATGAGTGCCCTCTTCCTGTAAGACCCTCTTTACCCCTTTGCCCTCTCGTGCTCTAATCAGCTTCCTGGATGGGGCACATTATCTGCCTGATTGTAGATCGCAACGAGGCGATACCTACGCGAGCCTGGAGATTTGATCGTACGTCAGTCATCTCCAGGTCCAGTGTCCTATCAAAACGCGATTTAGTCTATCTAATATCATTACTATTATCTACTCTATTATTAACGTTCAAGAAGGCTTTGTTATTAGCCTATTAGCCTCTTTTTTATTCTCGAGTCTTCTTAGTGGTGCATAGTGGTTCTCGTGCTTCAGAAACTTAGGAAGTTCCTGCAAAGTGGATTCCAAATCTGGAGAACGTGACACCAACTTGGACATGGGAGAGAGGATGACACTCCCAGGGGATTCCCTGCTCCCCATTCTGAAACGAAAACTCTCCAAGTATTCCTGAAACTCTTGCCAACAAGTCTCTGAAAAATGTCACTTGGACAACGACTTTCTGGGGCCGTCGCAGTTCTCCGAGGAGCTTCGATGGAGTCGAAGGAGAGCCACTCGTAATTTTTCAAATCAGAATATCTTTACTGAAACTCAGTAAATCGGTAAAGATTTGGTCCATACGTCCGATTAATTTATGTATTATTTAGGGGCCAATTCAAATGATCTTTATCGAGTTGTCACTCTCATGTCTTCAATTGTAGACGTTTCTGGAAAAATAGTGTTTATTAATTTGCAATACTTAAAAAACCAGTATCAGTAAAATATGTATTTATAGATTTAAATATTTAAATGAGACTTACTTTGCTTATCCAGATCTAAGGACATCGAAAAGATGACTTCCGAAGACGAGGAAGAGAAGAAGACTCACCACCCTGATACTAATCTACATAGGCTTCAAGCGGTATTTAGAAACTAAAATAATACAATGAATATTTTTTTTTAATCATTTTACAGTCATCACAATATCTATTTCTTAAAAAAAGGCGAAACAGGTGAAAAAAGGTAAATAGGTGACGACTTGTGATGACTGATATTTCATTTAAAGTTTCAACATTCGAAATAAATAAAAAAAACTTGTAGAGTCCACAACTTAGACTCAAGAGAAATTTTGTCCACTCCTGGTAATAATAAAAATTATTATAATGGTATTTAAATTATAAGCAACTGTATTTCAATTCAAAATTTTAAAGAGGTTTCTCTTACACAGGTGGTAGAATGGATGTCAGCTAATTTGCTTTTGGTGCTAACAATCACTGGAGTTTTTGTCGGGTTGTTCCTTGGATTTTTGGGTCGACTCGCGAACTTTTCTTCTCAGTCTATAATGCTCGTCAGCTTCCCTGGAGAGATTCTGATGCGTGTCTTGAAAATGTTTATACTACCCTTGATTATATCTTCACTAATTACAGGTACTAAAGAAAAATGAATGCTCTGCTAAATCCACCAAATCTAAATAAAAAAAAAATTAAAATAAATGCCTTAGGAATGGCTCAACTTGATGCAAGAAGTTCTGGAAGGATAGGATTCCGTGCCCTGAGTTATTACATGGTAACAACGGTCCTAGCAGCCATTGTGGGGATTGCAATGGTTCTAATAATTCATCCAGGGAATCCTCGAATCAAAACGACAGTAGCAGCTGTCCTTGGAGAAGAGGCCAAGGTTTCAACTCTGGATGCTATCCTCGACATAATCAGGTAAAGAACCTTCATTATTTCGAAAGCATTCGTGCGAAGAACAAGTTAATTTCCACAGAAACATGGTTCCGGAGAACCTGGTGCAAGCATGCTTCCAGCAGGTGCAGACCTCCTACACGAAGAAGAAGGTCATCATCATAGGGGGCAAAAATCAGAGCGACTACATCCTCGAACCGATCTTAGTCTACAAGGATGGCACAAATGTCATGGGGATGATCGTCTTCTGCATTGTTTTTGGACTTCTCGCAGGACAAATTGGACCCAAGGGAAAAGTCATGGTCGACTTTTTTGCGGTGCTGAACGAGCTCGTGATGAAGCTAGTCAGCTTCATTGTTCTGTGGTCAGTTCTCGAACAAATTCTCAAATTCAAAAATAATTTGTCAGTCATCACAGCACCTATTGTCATTAAAAAAGGTGATAATTTCCAAAATAGATGAAAAACATGAATAAATTGAAAATAAATGAAAAAAGGTGAATAGGTAACGATCTGTGATGACTGCTTTCATTGATGACTTCCATTGGTATGGAAACCCGAAGGGAAATTTTATTCGAGAATTAAATGGAGAAAATAATTCCAACAAGTAAATATGATTCGACAATGAGAAGGGTATTGTAGATTTAATCGATTAACAATTTTTGCTTTTCGTTTACTAGCCTCACAATCAATTGACGAAATCTCGCAGGTACTCGCCGTTTGGAATACTGTGCCTGATAGCAGGAAAAATCATGTCCATTAAAAATCTAGCAGCAACGGCTCAGATGCTAGGATTGTACATGATCACAGTCATCCTTGGCCTCTTGATTCACGCGGTCATCACTCTGCCCCTCATATTCTGGTTATTGACGAGAAAAAACCCAGCTGTTTTCTTCAAAGGCATGATGCAAGCCTGGGTGACTGCTTTGGGTACTGCATCAAGGTATTTTCCTCAGAAGAAACATATTTTTAACAGATCTTTAATTACATAATTAGAGGTCTCACACTCATAAGGAACATTAGGGACTTCAGCTCAATACCAGAAACAATAGGGGATATAGATGCCAATCTGCGAGACCTGTAAATAATGAAAACAACTTTCAGTGCAGCAACACTGCCAATTACCTTTCGGTGTCTGGAAGAGAATAACAAGATTGATCCAAGGGTTACGAGATTTGTCGTTGCTGTCGGTGCAACGGTCAACATGGACGGAACAGCGCTTTATGAAGCAGTCGCTGCCATTTTTATTGCCCAGATGAATGGAATTGCTTTGGGAATCGGAGATGTGATCACCGTCAGGTTGGTGCTGAGACCTGAATCTAAATTCAATTAAAAAATTGATTTTCTAAGACAAAAAATTAAGCAAATTAGAAAAGCTTTTTAAAAATTATTTCTGTTATTCTTTTCAGTTTAACTGCTACATTGGCAAGTATAGGAGCAGCCAGTATTCCAAGTGCTGCTCTCATCACTATGCTTTTGGTATTGAATGCTCTAGGACTTCCAACAAATGATGTGTCATTGCTTTTTGCTGTTGACTGGATGCTGTGAGTGAATTTGATGAATTAGTGAAATTAATTGAAAATATACGAATTCTTGAATCTACAAAAATACCATCTTTCTCGTTAAAAGGGACCGTCTCAGGACCTCTATTAATGTCCTTGGAGATGGATACGGAGCAGGAATCGTCTACCACCTAAGCAAAGCCGAACTCGATCAAATGGATGCCGAAAAAAAATTGGAAGGGATGGAGTCAGGAATTTCACCTGAGGAAATTGGCGAACAAGCCAGCACTAGTCCCCTTTCTACTTCTGAAACTAAAATCTAAATCATCAGTCTTAGAGAACGACTAGATTTTTCTACCTTCGATTAACAATATTTAAATAAATACCATGATTCGCTTTTCATTTTTGAAATTCAACAACTTTAGAAACTTAATTTTAACAAAATGAGCAAATGAGCATGTTAAGTACAAAGTAGAAAACAGGTCTAGATTCTGAAGAAAAATCTTGAAAAGTTTTGCACCTAAATCTTTGAAGTTAGTTATTCTGATTTCCAGAAAGACCAAGAAATACGTAAAACATGGTAACTTTTAAAACTACAGTGTGCGAGTCCCCCTCCAGACAATGCATCATAAAAAAGTATTTAAAATAAGAGTTTATCCTCGAAGCGTCTATTTTTTTAGGTTTTGAAATGTATACGGAATATTTGAACCAGAATAATTAAAATAAGTTGTATGAAGAATGGACTCTTCGTGGCAAACTATTAGGGTGAATTATTTTGATAATATTTTGTTAATGCCATAATTTAAGTATTTATCAATGATATTTATTTAATGTAAATTATGTGAGAAATAAAGCTGAAAACTCCACGCTGGAGAATTTGATTTCTACCTTACTTCCTATATATGTATTGCGCAATGAGATACATGATATTTACATTCATTATTATTGTACATTTGACGATAATGAAAAACACGAACCTTCGATACAAAGTCCATTGATATAAATATTTTAGTGATATCAATATTTAGGGTGGAGAACCCGTCCACAGAAGATAGAAAAGGAAAGATCACCAATTTTTCTTACAGTCTCAGTACACGTGCACCATGCCGTAAAGGAATGTCCAGAATAAGATGTACGTCTGTTTCCAACATGAAGTAAATGTTAAGGAAAATAAATTAAGTGTTTGAACTAATTTAAAAATATATGGAAATAGAAAAATGTAAAAGTAAATCACAAAAGATGTCCAAAAAGGGACAACAACACATTTCCAGGAATTTCCAGAAAAGGATACAAATAGACCTCCAAAGAAGCCATTGGTCAGCAATGCTCGTCTACTGATAAAAAACTTTTTCCACTGACCTCCTGCTTTCAAAAGAAGCATTGCCTGAAATTGATAAAAAGAAATTCAGGATTACTTCGATGTTTAATTTATCTAGAGAGTGTTTAATATTTATTAAAGTCAGCACAGTATCTATTGTCATTACAAAAGGTGAAAAGGTGAATTTTTTTTATACAAATAGGTGAGAATTATAAGAATTGTATATTACCCATAATGCAACGACTGCGAAGATGTAAAATATAAAACCATATAAACTGGTTAAGCCTAGAAGACCAGCAATTCCTCCAGACAATGCAGCCATCGATATTCTACAATATTCTACGACAGCTGCATTATTTCTCACAGCTATGTCACTATATGCGATAATATCTGTGAAAAATATAATTATTTAAAAAACGTTAATTAATGTAACAACATGAATAATGAAAATTTTATAACTATAACCAATTATAATTTTCATATTTAAAAAAATTAACTATGGCATTCTCTCTCAACTCCAAAATGTTAGACAATAAAATCCTACTGAATTATGCGTATTTACAAAAAAAATTAATGTCATTCAAACATTAGTTTCGTTTAGTTCTACTCAATAAATTTTGTATTATAAGCTATAATGAGAATATATGAGATAATCATTTTTAATAATACTATTCTGAAAATTTGATTAATATGAACAATTAATTTAAAATGTATATGTGCAAGTGATTTAACCTCAAAATTTAAAAGTCATGATAAATAAGTGGAATAGTAATTTTTAGGTAATATTTTACTTACCTCCAGTTTTTTCTTGTTTCGTTCGCACTTTTCCAGACATGATTGAAGAAAATTTGTGTTGATAGAATGAAAAAAAAGCAAAATGTTGACACTACACAGCACACGTATAATTTCGTCTGCTTTCTGCTTTGTAGCTGTCAATGACAGCTGCGATTTTAGTCGATAAAGCAGAACTTTTAATTCTTAATTTCCACGTTAGATGGCACAAATGTCACGTTTTTTAGGTCATCTTACCGACATTTATGATCACAGGGTTGCCAACAATCCTTTGCAACAATAAACATAATAATGAACTGTCAAACTGGATAAAAAAATTAATAATAAAAGCATTCGAAAAACTAACGCAAACAGGAGATTCAATGTGAACAAAATGAATAAATAAATAATAATATTATTCTTAATAATAGATCAGTTAAAAATATTTTTGAATACATTTTACGTTATGAGAAACAATATTATCAAAAAAAAAAACACACAACTTATGTTTCAAAACACATAAATTGTAATGGTAATTCGAGAAGAATGCTGAAGATAGGAAATTCCACAGTAAAAATAAATAAGAAAACAAGTTATTTTCTCTAATTTCAATCTCCGAATTTATAAATTGAATTTATAAGTAAAGACGGCAAAAATTAGATAATTTATAAAGACTAAACAATTTATAAAATTATTTTAAGAATATTTAGACTTTTATATAAATAGTAAAAAATAGAATCTTTTTTAAAAAAATTTTTGGAAACATAACAGATTTTCATGTACGAAATGAGACTTTTCAGTACCTCGAGGGTAAATAACTTTTGAAATGAAGTTGGCATCATGCCACTGGAGAATTTTTTAAATCAAGAAATGATTTTTTAGGAAGCAAGTGATTAAAGGAAAAGATAAAAAAATTAATAAGTTGATTTTCGTGCGTGCGAATAATTGGTCGAATGAGCATCACTGTTATTTGCAAAAGGAATTCATATTTCATAATTAATATGTGTAGATATAAACATCAAGACAATTTCGTCATCATGTTGTACTTTAAATTAACATCCTTCCTAATTAAAAGTTTAAATATTCCAAAGCTATTATTATAATTATGATATGTAATTATTCTAGAACTGTTAAAGTTTTCAGTAAAATAATTCTTAATATTTTATTTTCCCATAGTATATTTTTCTTCTCACACTATTGATTCTTGATATTTATGACGAAACATGACTCAGATTACGAGACATCTAGTATGTTACAAAAGTATCAGGCATACCACATAGACATAATGTGATACCAGGTGATACACAAAACATAAATAGATCTTACGATCTTGATAAAAAAATCTGCTGTCTGCATATATACATTCATTCAGTGTCACTCAAGACACTATCAATTTTCTTTTAAACTTAGGCCCAAGAGAAGTTTTGTCTTTTCCTGATAATAAAATCTCTTATTATAATTATATTTAAATTACAAGCAATTGTATTTAAATTCAAAATTTTAAATGGAGTAGTGTGTGTTTCTCTTACGCAGGAACGTTTTCTCTGACGTATTTATAAAAGGCGCTGTAAAAATATCAATACGTAATTTAGCTTTCAATTTTAGAAAAATGATAAATATTTCAACATATGCTTGTTATTTAACAGAAATCAATTTTGTTTCGGCTAGCAAAGAAACAGTGATGCTATTGTTGATTTATTCAAGAAAGAAAATAGATCAAATATTTTGAATTTCTTATTTTTTATATATAATAAATGAAAATTGATTTTTAATTTCAATAGTAAGCTTGATAGATATTATTAGTGCACTGTGCATAATTGCACATGAGTTTCAATCTAAAAATATCAAATGACGACTTCCAAGTAATATTATGCATATATATATAGATAACTGATAAAAAATGTTACAATGCAAAGCTTATTTTCCATGAAGTAACCTCAGTCCAATGATGAAGTGAGCATCAGTCAGTCAAATTTACATTACGCTATTTATTATAAGTTTACCCATTATCCTAATGTAAAATATTATGCGAGAGATACTTCTTGTGCGAAATCAAAAATAGTTATTTTAAGAACGAGAAAGGAAGACGCAGTTAAAGATTGAAATAATTTGTTACTAATGAGATTCTTGCTAATGCGTGAATCGTGAGTCATCTCATATTGTTAATTGTACCTCGTCTTATTTGAAGGACATGATCATGAGCTTCAATGCGTTCGCACTCCGGAACGAGATTTTTTTCCAGCCTCTCGAATCTTTTTTTCAAAGGTCGGTCCACCTTTACGGAAGCTTATCAAGGACATGATTCATCGTTTCGTGCAATTCCTTGTTCAAATTAAACAATAATTAACAAATTATGAGAATCAGATAAAGAATGTTTTCTAAGCTGACCTTTTGCAAATTTTTGTTTTGAAAAAGTATTGAATTGCGTTTAATTTTACAATTTTTCAATTCGATATCTGAATAAATATAAAAATGGCATTGCAGGAAAAAAATGCCGGTAAAGTAGGGATCGGATACGTAACTGATACAAGGCCTTAAGAACCTCGGATGGAAAATTTATCATTTTTATATCGGTGTTTTCACTAGTCTTCGAAATGAAATATGTTAAGTGCAGAAAGTGATAATTGCTGTAGATGATTATAGTTTCTACAGTCGACAAGGTAATTATTATAGTAATTAGGAGATTGATATCAATCTTCAAACGATTTTTTTTTCGATAAGATTGTAAGAAAAGTTATAATTCCTTAAAAATACTTTAAGGGTGTTGCTGGAGCCAAGTTCTAATCTAAAAATTCGATTTCTTCATTTTACTCAACAAATAATAAATTTGAAATTTTTTCCCTCTGTATAATTATTCAATTTTTAACTAGAATTATACGCACAGAGCGAGAAAATATCTAGTTCAAATATTCTTCAAGTAAAATGAAAATATTCAATTTTGAAGTTAGAGATTTTGAATTCTTCGTTTTATGCAAAAAGTATCGAAACTAAATATTTTTTCGTTCTGTATGCAGTTTTATGTTTGAAAAAAGATTAGCGCTACAGAGCGAAAAAATATTTATGTATAATTTTCGTTGAGTAAAATGGAGAATGGATTTTGGAGCTTAACTCATGGGTCTAACGCCCTTAAGGAAAGACTGAAACTGTTTATAGTTTATAGTTACTTTTTAGAAAACAATATTCAATTATTTCAACATAAAATATTTCAAAAAGGACTGGGCACAGAGCTTGAATTTTTCTGAAATTCCTGGTCAAGTCACCACCCTGATTTTTAAATTTGTAATTAATTTGTCAGCATCAACAT
This sequence comes from Synergus itoensis, assembly GCA_904066005.1. Lineage (NCBI taxonomy): Eukaryota > Metazoa > Arthropoda > Insecta > Hymenoptera > Cynipidae > Synergus > Synergus itoensis. Next base: position 271,201 of record CAJFCP010000113.1, on the reverse strand, counting down.
ATTTTTTTGTGAACATTGTCCAGGTGTTGTGGATAAAAAAAAGTAAAATAAAAGGTGATGTAAAGAGCGGTAAACAAGTTTTGGATGAGTGCAGACGCACTCACGAAAAATCTTGAAATCCACACAGGTTCATCGTCCACGTGGTGACTGTATACTTGACTTGTATAGTATGGTTGTAGGGATTTTAAGTGGGGGAAAGTCTAGAGAGCGAGTCAGAAGTGATATAAACCCGCAAGACCATCGCTTTTAAGAACCACTCCTACACGTTGCGTGGAACAGCCTGAAACATTCTGTGCAAAGTGAAGTTAGGTACTTACAACGGCTGTCATCTGTCATCGAGTGACGAGTGGAGGGAGTGCATGAATCGAGTGCGTCAGTAGTGCGCTTGTACTCATAAGGTATAGTGCATATAATGAAAATAATGAAATCGAGAGTTTGTACGAGACTCTGAGGTGTTTACGGTTTCTTAAGCAAAACACAGTGAAAAAATTAAGAAGGAACAGAGAAATAAGGCTAGTTCTTTGTGTGTAAATACTGAAATTCATTCAGTTCATTACAGTGAGTTCAAACGATAACATCAAAAGTGACTTACATATGTGGAGAAAGGTGAAAGCGATTTGTGTTATGACTCAAATATCTGAATTTTGCGGATCCCCTTTTTTTGTGTTCTCCTTTTGTGTTATCTGAATTTGGAAACTGCAGATATTTTTAAAACCTAAAATAATAAAAATTATCATCAAAAGCAAGTTCCTATATAAAATAAGAGCAGAAAAAGCCTACCTAACCTCTCACTCGTGGCCGAGGAACTTCTGAATGTTGGAATTGACTCTCAGAAAAAAGAAGAATCATCATGGGAATTATTTCATCAACATTCGCCTCTTTGGCACTCCAGCTTGCCTGGAATTGCCAGAGACTTTTGGATCCCAGATATAGGTTAGTTTTGTGAGATATATTTATAGGAAAAGAGAGAATTTAACTTACAGACACTGTATAAAAAACTAAGAACTTCTGTGTAAATTTACTCCAGAAATCAGGGATGTAAAATATCAATGATTTCTAGACGATATTTCCGAACGCTTCCTAATTCTTTATTTTCATTATAAATATTTTTTTGGCAGAAATGATGAATCTATGAGAGAATGACAGAAATCAGCTGATATATGATATCCTTGAGATTCGAGTTTTAGTTGGCTGAATTCAAAAAGTGTCAATCATAAAGTATTTCCTGCATTTCTGAAGTGATTATTATTATTTCATAAATTTCAGAAACTAAATGCAAAACTTTCAAATAAGTCACCAGGTTGTTTACTTTATGGTTCTGCGATGAGTCATTTTTATTTTGCTGATCATCGACCCGTCAAAAAATAGATATGCGGATATTTTTTTAACTAAAATGTCAATGGAATCAATATCAGATCGATTTAATAGACTTTACAATAGACGAAGTAATTATGAATAGTGAAAATGTGCAACTATAATCTGATCTAGATATACATACAGATATATCGAGTGGACGCAAAATTGAAAGACGTTTTTTTTGGGACCTAAATGCCAAAGACATTTTTAGAACATTCCTTTTTACCAATATTTCGCTTTGAAGTTCAAATTAAATGAAAGGTGAAAGCTTTAAATTAACAAGTTACAAGTTTCTACTTCCCCTGAGTCTATATACTTTCAGGAAATTTGTTCTGAGAACTTCATAAAACAGGTTATTCAAGTCATTTTAATCTGACATTTAAAATGCAATAATTATCAGACGATACTCATGACATTTCATTCTGTCTTAATAAAAATACGAAATGTACAAACAGGAATTATTTATTGATTTTGCGTCTATTTAACCTGAAGCATTGAATAATGATTCCTTGATACATAATTTCAGAATTAAACCGATTGCAATCTTTTACCCAAACTAATTTTTCTCTAACAAATTAAATTTCAAAACCCAGTCTAGAAAACGTTTTTAAAACTTTCTAAAAATGTTCAATTTTTTGCCTATTGGGATTGTTTCATTTTCATGTTTCAATGTTTTTTTTTTTTTTTAAGAATAATTTTAAATCTTATATTTACTCAAAGGATTTTTTACTCTAATATGAAATACCATCAATATCTCTATTTTTAAGCTAAATTTGACAAACATTGGATTTCCCGATTGGAATTTCCTTCTTATTTTTAATCTTCCGATTATATATAAGAGGCTTATATGACTTGTCATCTTCGAAAAAAAAATTTACAATGTTTGGAGTTTAGAGTCCAGACTCGACTTGAAAAGGACAGATGCATGGACAGATGGGCGTGTAAAATATTTGGTCTTTGAATAGAAGAGCAGGTATAAGATTGAGGAATGTAGAGATCACAAAAATTCAGCTAGGAATGTTATTGTCAGTATTACACAATAGCCTCTTATGAATTTAGATTGTCTACCATTTAACAAATACCAAGAGATAGTAATGTTTTCCTTATTATACTATTTATTAAATCTTCTCGGTCAAGTTTAAAGCACTCGAAACATGATAACAATTAAAAAACCTCAAGGGATTTTTAAAAAAATATATATACATATAGATTATTTTTATTTAGAAGAGATTATTTTTAACTCCGCTTTGAAGTCGCTCCACTAATTTTTATCTATCGAATCAAATTGTCTCTAATTGACCATTTCTCCTCCCTAATGAGGGCATAATTTCTCAGTGAAATTCTTGGCCTGAAAATATTCCTTAATGTGAGGTTAAACTATTAAGTACCTCATTTAAAGTGCACTGTGCTAAGCTCATTTTAAAGGTCACGTCCATAAAGGTTTTTAGACCAAGATGATGGTTGTTCAAAGTTCTTTATAAGACACGCGAATGATCGACGAACACGCAAAACTAATTATTCTCAAGTAGGATATTGGAAGTTAAACAAATTGTTTAACCTTTTTTCTCAATTATTTGATCAAAAGTGTGTGTTTTCGCAGCCTTCGTTGCTGGAACTGGCCTTGCGTGTCCTTCAACTTGATACGCTCTTATCTATTCTATTATTGAATTATTATTCTCATGCATGGCATTTCTAAATCGCTAAAATATTTCTTTCGCCAAGTCTAGAATGGAAGAGTAGAATAATAAAAAATTTATAGGTCGAGAAGAACCTTTATTGAAAAATCGAACGACAGAATTCTGCTAAAGCTTAAACCCTTTAAAATCTTTTAAATTTCCTAAGAATTCTTTAAATTAACTTTAAGTCTTTGGAACTTTATCTGGAAACCTTTTTGAAATCTTTTGAAACCTTTTTAAATTCCTAAAAATTATTATAAATTTTTTTAAATCCCTGGGAATCACTTAAAATATTTTTAAATTGTTCTAGAACTTGAGGAAGTTCTGCGGAGAAAGTGTCTTCTGTTTTTTTCGATCTTTTCAACTTCCAAGTGCAGCTGCACCCATTTTCTAATGTAACCACGTGATTAAGTGAACTCATTTGAGAATTGAGGATTTAAGCTCTAAAGGACTTGAGAAACCATACAACTGCATAATGGTTTCCGGGACCAATGAATGAGAAGTTAATTAGCAAACATCACTAAATCACATATTTTCGAGGTCATGCCTCGGGTCAGCGACTACACTTTCGTTCACACGATGTGGGAGGGAATTCCAAGTGCTCTTCACGTTTAAACCCTTCTACCGGGGACTTCTCTTGCATATTGTGTAACGGGCTACATCAGTTTATTTTTAGCTTCTTTTCGATCCAACTCCCCAAAGGCTTCCAGCCAAGTTCATGAAGCTCGACAGATTCCTTCTTTCTTTCTACGAGCTTCTTTACAGTCCATTGTTCATCCACAACTTTGGCTTCCATCCTCTCTCAAAACATAAACAAGCTTTTTCTCAAAGTCTTTCTGTGGTTAACTACACGGAAAGAAATTTTGTACAGCAGCGACACTTATGGTAGTACGGCAACGCGACCGAGGTGTGAAAGCGACAGCGACGCCAATTTTGGCAACGCGTCGGTCTCTTAAACTTAGTACAACGTTGCTCTCTAGTATTTGGGCACGCGTGACGCGTGAGGTCCGTTGCTGCTTCAAAAATCTAAGACAACAGTTACACCAAATAGGGACAGCAGCGTTCCCTAACTGGGAGAACAATCGTAATAAACAGAGGGCGCACTGCAGCACTACAGTTTTGCGCATCAGACGTACCTATAAGTGTCGCTGCTGTACAAAATTTCTTTCAGTGTACATATATAAAAAATCGTACAAAATCTTAACAAAACAGCTTAACTTTATCCCCTCGCAATCGACCTCGCGATTTATTTTCAGAACTAATCTTCAAGACCTTCTCGAATTTTTTTTCGATGAATTCCATTTTTATAATTCCAATTTTTGCAGTATTAATCTCAAAGTGTGGGAAGTGAAAGCTTACATTTGGCTAACTTGGTAAAGAATTTTCTGTGCGAGAACTTTCACCATTTTTTTATTTTATCAACTTTAGGATCTCCAATATCTCCTACCCGTTAAGATTTAAATATCCCTCCTAAGGATTCCAGTGCATTGACCCTTGAAAAGACGTAATTTTGTTTCCTAAGAAAGCAGAAAATTGGGACCGGAAGACTTAATCATTGCAATATTGACGAGGCATTTTACCAGCTACTTAATCATCACGCTTAGTGCAACTTCCGCATTTCGTGAGCTAATCTACGTGTAAGTGCACGTGTACTCAAACTCACTGCCTCAGGCAAACTTGCCTTTCATGAATTGTTAAATATTTTATATTCCCACTAATTCCATATAAAGTTCTGATCGTATGTTCTCGAATCGGGTCTAGAATAATTAATATGCTAGTCATTTCCAATTTTACATATTTATGATTGAGTTGAATATTTGAGTGGGAGAGACGTCTCAGAAGTCGTAAAACGATCCCTTTATCCATTATAAGATGCTTTTAAATTACTTTAAAATTTAAAGATAAAAATTGCTCATGTACTCGAAACAATGCAAAATTATAGAACGCAAGAAGCGTTAAGATTTGAAGATTCCAAAATACATTTGTTATGCAAAGATAAATCTTTTTCTTTCAGCTTCAAAACTTCAAATTTGTTGCTGAATGAGTGAATAGTGATGGATTGACGAGAAGGAAATTCTTGTATGACTCAATGATGAAAAATGGACTTGTGCTAAATAGAGTTTCACTCTCATATCTCATTTTACGACCATTCTATGAAACAGTATTACGCACACGCGAATCTTTTAGTGTTATCACTAGCGATTATTGTTCTAATTATTTTCCTCCCAACCACTCTAAGACTTTATTCATTCTTAATTTTATTTACCGTGACCGCATTCGTCACTCTTGGAAATAATTCATAATCTCCATCTCTCCACCTCCAGTCTTAACACATTTTCGTCATCACGCGTAAAACTCCTATCACGAATTTACTTCTGATCTTTTGGAATTCAGGAATTATAAGATTAATTTAAAGGCATTTTCATTTTATTTTTTTATAAAAATATATAAGAAATGGGTGATCAAGGGGTTTACAACTCAACCGGTCTATAGTCACTTCGAGTGATTCTAAATTACATATTTTCAGTGATTTTAGAAGACTGAGTGGTTTCAAAAGACTTTAAGATGAATGTTTCGCAATTTTATGTTTTTATTTCCCACTATAAATACGCAAGGAATATTGTGATTATTCTGAGGCGTCAGATCGTAGCCTTCAACGTAAAACTTTCACTACTCGTACTTCAGGAATGTTTGTCATATTTGCAGCTGAAAATCCTTGGCCACTATGAACGGAGGAGACCCTTTATAAACACATGACATGCATAATTTTGCAAGAGTTGATAACCATCGTAATAAAGAACCTTTTTTAGCCACGAAATGAATATTTTATCAAGTGCACAGCTCGGAAAAAAAGGAAAAAAAACTCTTTGCAAAAAGAGGATCGATTCGGTAACCAGAAAAATTATTTCACAAAGTCAAGAAGTTTTTCTATCCATTTTTTGTGTTTACAATTTTTTTTATGGAGGTGGAGAGTGAGTGATCGCGTAACTAACAATCACTAACAATAAAACGAATATTATTGTTTTAAGAGTGAATTCCATCCACTTGGCATTATACCAACATTAAAAAAGAATCATCACTCAATCATCTTGTCATAGATGTGTTAATTGCAAAATATATTATTTGAAATGACAGTAATGTTTCATTGAGGATCTAAAAATATATTTTATATATATTTTGAGGAGGAATATATTGAACGAACTAAATACGCAAAATATACAATCAGTCAAATAAATTTAAGATTTGAATGATTTTTCTGCTTTAAATATAGGATTTGCATAGTTGATTCAGAAAATTCAAAATAAATTTGTCAAGTAATTTTTATCTCTAATAAAGAAGATTTGCAACCAAATTTACGTACTTGTGAAATCCCGTTAAACTTCTTAAAATCAAATTCAATCTCTTAAAATTCTTTGAAATACTTTTAAACAGTTTGAAATTTCTTGAAATTCTTTTAAATTCTTCAGAATCATTAAAAATCCAGCCAATATAGGTGAAGCGAGATGGTGCTATTTCAGAATCGTTTAATGCGTAAGGCGAGACGGTTTGAGGTCATCGCTTGGCCTTAACTTTCCAGACAGTTTGCAAATGATGAGCAAGAGATTAAACCCTGTAGTACTTGAAGGGCTTCTGTTTATTAAAAAGAAAGACCTTAATACTTTTAAAATTCTCTCTAAAATATTTCTTTCTAGTTAATTTATTTTTATTCCAAAAAAATTCACCTTGAATAATTTATATTACAAAATCTTGATGCTCTGAAATTTGAGTGGCCACCCTAATTAATAAAATCAAGAAAATCATTTCTTTATTCAAAAATAAAGTACTCAAAGTAATAAGACACTTCTCTTTACAAGGGAAAATTAAATTGTCCTTGATAAATGCTGATTTAAAAGATGTAAGTCACTTGATAAAATGCAAACTATGGCGACGTTTGGCGAGACAAAAAGAAACATTTAAATAAAGATATCAGACGGTATAATTTTATTTTAATCAATCGAGTTAAGCCTCGTTTACTAGTAGAAGGTTTTTATTGAAGACGTTCTCTTGTAATCAATACTGTATTTTAGGGCTAATGAATAAAATATATCGTAATCAATCTTCATTTTTCATATTGTTCTTTGTCGACAGATATTTAAAAAATTTGAAGGGATTTCAAAAAAATTAGAGTTTCAAGATTTTTGAGAGATTTTTAAGTGATTTTAAGGAATTTAAAGATACATATATAAGATATTTCAAGTGATTTAAAAAAGTTCTAAGGATTTTACCTTAATGGATTCACTTTGCATTTTGAATAACAATTCCTGCTAGTCATTTAAAATCTAAATGCTCGTTACATATTTACCGCTTTGTATTATTATAAACTGGTATAAAAAGTATATTCTAGTGTAAATGAGTCATAAAACTAGTAATGCTTTTTTGAGTTGCGTAACCATGGAGTAAAACTAGAATTTATAATAATTCAGATAGTTTGATTCTTTTACAAAGTAAATTTAGAATTTAGGACCTATCTCAATATTAGCTTCTAATCGTCTAGAGTATATCGATACCTAACTCACTAAGTGGGTTAGTTATTTTAACACTCCCGTCTTAAGATTGTTGTCACGTGGGAAGCTTGCACATATAATAATAAATATTCAGGAAAATTTTCCTATTGAAAAAATGCAAACTGAGATTCTGCGTGATATCAAAATAAATGAATCAGAAACATTAAAGGAAAAAATCTTTCGTTTTGCCAATTCTAGAAAAAAAGTCTAAAAATATAGGAATTAAATTAAATTCAATGTCAGTCGCAAATAACAGAGACTATTACGCCACGGAATTATTGTACGTCATATATACATTGTTATCGATACAATATTCCACTCGAGGCAATTAGTATTTTAATCAGATATAACACAAACGATTAGATTGAAATATTAATTCTAATCTAACAACTTCAGAGATCCCGTGCACCCTTGCATTATTCATTTGTTTACTTCTTTATTTAAATATCTATTCAAAGATTATATCTCTAATAATAACTATTCTTTTTTAAATAATTTTTTAAATTAAAACTAATTTGCAAATTTTTTAAATTTTCAGATGCGTTGAGGATAAAAAAGCAGTTGAATATTCACCACCTCTAAGTAAAGAAATTTCAAAAGTGAATGAAGTCACGCAAACAAATACGTTACCATACAAGTGAGTATAGAGAATTTGAAAAAAAATTTAATCAAGTCAAATGAAAGTCTTTTAAATAACTCATTGCTATTATTTTTTTTTTTTTTGTTATAGAAGGGCGGAAAGCAAATTATCACTTCATCAGGAGAAGCGTAGGAGAAGGGCAGCACAACTTAGATATAGAGGGAGACCTTCCAGTTTTGATGCATCTTTAATTAGCAGATGTCCAAATAAAAATTGTGTTAGAGGTGTCGCCCTAATCGCCAATTCCAATCCAAGTCCTCTTCGAAGACAGAGGACTTTGCCATGGGAAATGACGTCTTCCTCTGGATGCTCTTCTGATTCAGGTTCCGATTATGGTAATTGAAAATAGAAATTTTATCCTACATCCTACATATCATAAAAAAGAGGTTGCGATTATATCGAACAAGCTTATTTTAAATGGAATAAAATCTTAAGTCTCGAGGTAACTTCAAAAGGTTTAAAACTATTTCAAGCGATTTCAAAAAATAAAAAATTTTCTAAATCCTTCAAAATCTATAAAATCTCTGAAAATTTTTTAAATCTTTTGAAATTCATTTTATATACTTAAAATTATATACTCACTTCGAGACTTAAAATTTAGAGAAGCTGTTTTTATGATTGGCAATATTCCTAATTGGTCAAGACCCAAATTTCGTGAAATTGAAATTGGCAAAAAGTCAAAGTTTGAAGCATTTAAAATTCATAATCAAAATTTGATCTAGAAATCCCAAAATATCTAAATATGAATCAAGCAATATAATAATAAAGCTCTCTTCTGTTTCCAGAATCTGACTCTGACTCCGAAACCGATTTAAGGCTAAGTGAAAGTTATATGGAAATAACAAAGGATGGAGATGCAAATAAAGAAGTGCAAATGTCCGCCGCCGAGGAAGCTGCGTTCAGAATAACCGTTGGAAGAGGACATTTCAGTCGATCGAAAAAAGATCGATTTTTGAATAACCTCAGGCTCGAAAAAAGACTAAATGAAATGAACAACGACTATTTCAGTGCTGCTTGTCGTGCACATTGTCACACGCTTCCTAGGTGACTCTCTCGTGATATTCAAAAAAAAATCTAATAACCCTAAGACTAGCGATGATAATTATATGAATAATAATTGATAAAATAGAAAATCTCAGGTGAAGAGTTCCTCGTTCGAGATTTTACTCTCTAAAAATTAAAAAAAAAAATCGAAAGATTATGGCAGCATCCAGTTTCTTTTAAAAAGAACTCTTGTTATTTAATAGTATCATTTCTACAAGCTTCATTTCATTTCTTGTATTGAAGTTTATTTCACGTACACGATATTATTTTTTAGATGGTAGTTTAATTTTCTAGAAATAGAGACCGTGCCCATGTTTGGATGTGAATAATTTTTTATCAGTAATTAAAGGTTTTGGATCCAAATTAAAATCTCTAAATTCAATTTTCTCATTTATATTTATTAAGTAAAACGAGAACATCGACTTTTGAGGTCAGAATTTAGATCCAACATCCTTAAAATAATCTAAACATGGATTACTTTGATTAGAAAAATTTTGATTTTTAATATGGGACAACACACTTTTGAATTAAAGAAGACTGATGTTTTAGTTCTAGTAATTTCGTAAACCTTCTCGAATCGACACATTTAAAGTTTTGAGAGTTCGATTTATTATGAAGAAACTTAACTAGTCTGATATCCATGATTCGGATTGAAAATTAGGCCTACTCGATTTTTAACTTGCGCTTCTTATCCATTATATTTGTATGTATATACAATTATATATTTGACATGCATCTTTATTATAGATATGGAAGGACATGAATCTGAATCGAGAGACGTAGTCAAGGCGATAAGTAATTTATAATCTATTAATGTTAGAATCTAATCGAATTTAGGATTAAAGCGAATCATTTTCAGACGAGACAATTTTAATTTTTTCATGTGGAAATCATTGGAATTTTAATCTTCCAAACTTGAAAGCAAGTTTAGAAAAGTATGTTTGAATGAAAAAAAAAAAAAATATTTGAAATGTTTGCATATGAGAAAACCTTGTAATGATTATAATAAAGCGTGAATATAATCAGCGTAGTAACTTATCATAGCTTTTGTAAACCGTCGTCAATTTGACAACTCGCTTCCAATCAGTTGAGAAAAGTTTAGATTTCTAAGACGTCAATACTTAAATTTGTCACTACACATGTATTTCTTTAAGGGTGTTGGATCCAAATTCTAATCTCGAAATTAAATTCCCCATTTTACTTAACAATTATTAGAATTAAATATCTTTTCACTCTGTGAATCCTTTCTGTTTACTGTTTTAAAATAGAAATTTGTGTATAAAGCGAAAAAATGTCTAGTTAGAATATTTGTTAAGTAAAATGATGAAATCGAATTTTGAGATTAGAATTTGTATCAAACGCCCTTAAAACGATTAATTTTGTACATAATGATTAACAAAATTTAACAGCGTATCCAAGTCATTGAAAGTAAATGTTTTTTTGTTCTTGCAATGGATGTAATTATTTTTGCTTCCAATGATTTAAGTATCAAGTATCAATATTGTCAATTGCTATTTAAGGTCTTCTAAGCTAACATTGCAAATTTTTGTTTTGAAAGAGTATTGAGTTCCGTTTGAATTCCGATTTCAATAAGCAAGCGTAATTAAAGCCATGTATAAGTTATCCGATCCTTATCTTACCAGAATTTTTTTTATGCAATGCTATTTCTATACTTATTGAGGTATTGAGTTGAAAATTTCTAAAATTAAAGAAAATAAACTAAATGTAGAAATGGCATTGCAGGGAAAAAAATGTTGGTAAATTAGCTTACAAGAAAATCCGTCCGTGGCGTAGCTCGTCAGTAATGGCGGCTTCTCTTCGAGAGAAGGTATCACTCACGTATAAATAATTCAAATCCGACGCAGTTTACAGTCACGTCGTATAAAAATTACGTAAAATTCGCGTCATTGTAAAAATTACTATCATGTATTTTATGGAAAAAGCTATTGTATTTCTATTTTTGTTAATAAATGCTAGTCAAAATTCAATTGCTGATAATGATGAATCACCGCTACCAATTGTCCTTTGGCATGGAATGGGTAAAGTTTATCACTTATTTCTAAAATTTCTAAAAATTATAATTTCCTATTTAATGATAACTTATCGTTATCACTTATTGAAAATGTAAATCTGTAAATATATTATCATTTAAATTTTCTCATTAGAATCATGATCATGTCAACAATTTCAAATTCAAATTATGAATATTTACAATCGAATTCATTATAATATTTGTTAAGTAAAATGAAGAAATTGAATTTTAAGGCTTTTTAATTTTCAATTAAAAAATAATTAAAAGAATTTCATTAACTAATCTTCCTTTTTTTATATTTCAATAACAAAATATTTTATTTTGTTATTTTAATTAAAGAATATTTTTCATTTTATAGGCGACAGTTGCTGTTTTTCATTCAGTTTAGGTCAGATTAAGAAAATCCTCGAAAATGAGATTCCTGGAGTTAAAGTGCATTCGATTAGAATTGGAAAAGATGATATAGAGGTTTGTTATTTTAGATTTTAGATTTCCTATCCTCGCTTTCTAGTGATATATATGTATAGAGTACCATATATTTTTATAATTCAGTAAACAGAAAGTTACCCACATTGATTATAGTTGCGAGAAAGTATGGGCCCTGGCTTTTCCTGTAATTATGAGAATGTACAGAATTCATCTCTAATTATTGAACTTTTCAGGACGTGGAGAACAGTTTTTTCAAAAACGCTAATAATCAAGTCAACGAAGCATGCGAAATGTTGTCAAACGATGAATCATTGAGAAATGGATACAATGCGATTGGTTTTTCACAAGGAGCACAATTTTTGTAAGAATATTTTTCAAATTGATATTTTGAATTTACAAAACATCAGATAGAAATTTGAGGGTGTTGGAACTAAATTCTAATCTCATTAAGTTAGAACTTGACTCAGCACATTTAAAATAATAATAAATAATAGCCACTTGACACATTAAATTTTCAGGAGGGCTTTAGCTCAAAGGTGTCCCGATCCCCCAATGCTAAATTTAATATCAATAGGTGGACAACATCAAGGTGTATATGGGCTTCCAAGATGTATGTCTTTGGACAATGTTTTCTGTGATTATCTGAGAAGACTTCTAAATTATGGAGCATACTTCAAGTAAGTAATCATTACATTCATCAGTGGCAACCCGTTATATGACTGTCATTAAAATTATTAGTTTTATGTTTTAATATTATTAGAATATTAGTTTAGATATATTAAAATAGCAGAGCAGTAATTAATAATTATCCAAATACAATTTACTCAAGCATTATTTTCATTTTATATTTTTTTTACAGAATGATCCAAGAAAAATTCGTTCAAGCTGAATATTGGCACGACCCTCTCAGAGAGGATGAATACAAGAAGTATAATATTTTCTTAGCGGACATTAATAACGAGCGCACATTAAATCAGGTATGTAATTGAATTTTTTAATCTTTTCTATCTTTTAATGCAATTTGAATGAAATTTAACATGAAAAATCAATTTTTCAGACCTATAAGGATAATTTGAAAAAGCTGAAGAATTTAGTCTTGGTCAAATTTAACGAAGACGCGATGGTTCAACCTCGTGAATCAGAATGGTTTGGATTTTATGAACCAGGCCAAGCAAAGAAAATCCAAAGTCTGCAAGAAACTGCTTTGTACAAAGAGGTAACATTTTTAAATTTTGTTTTAAAAATATCTAGAATGTTCGAATATTTATTAAACGAATAAACAAATTTCAGGATCACCTTGGACTAAAAGAAATGGACGAACAGGGAAAAATTCAATTTCTTTCTGTCGACGGGGATCATTTGCAATTCTCTGACAAGTGGTTTATAAAAAACATAATTCAACAATATCTGATTTAAAATACGTTTAAATACTCAAAAATAATCGAACAAAACTATTATTATAATCGACTGTTTGCATGTGATCTTATTATATTTGTATTTAAATATCTGCGGCTCTCTGATTTGTATTAATAGACTCAATAGATTTTAAGAAATTAGATTTTGCATTAATTAATTAACAATAAACAGGAGTTTGATAGAAAAACAATATTTTTTAACCAAATAAACTCTTTTTATTTGTTGAATAATATTCTGTGTTTAATTGATTTTAATATTGTCCCTGGCTTGTGGTGCCATCTGAAACTTCATTCAGAGTTTATCCAAAATGAAATCTGGAGAGGGAAATAAATTGCGTTTAATGTTCATCTTTTCGAAATAGAAAGTGTTCAACTTTCCCAAAAAGTTCAAAATATAAAAAGAAGTTAACTTTAAATGTAAATAATACATAGGGACAAAAAATGATAAAATTTCTAAATAAATAAAGATTGCAGATTTGAATCCCTTCCCTAAAATCCGAAAGCCGTTCCTAAGACCGTTAAAATGTATTAAAATTTTCGGTATAAATTAAAAGTAAAAAGTTACAGTTTTTTTCTTGTATTTTTGCCCACTAAATTCCCGGTTTTTCCCAGTTGCAAAATTAAAATTTTGTTTACTAGAAGCACAAATAAAATACATTTAAGCCTGTCTTACGTGTAATTTTTTGTTTTGCAATATCTTTTTATCATATTTATACAAAATATTTTTGTATAAATATAATTTGTAACAATGCAGAAAAATAATTGTACAATTTCAATAAGTCTAGCAGATTCTATAAAAATTTACCTTTAAAACGAGCCCAAGAAATTAAAAAAATGTTGATTATTTTGAAAGTTATTGATATTTTTATAAAACAATAAAAAAATGTAATCTTTGATGTAATTAAGTTTAAGAGAATTTAAACGATCATCGAAAAACAGATGATCTCACAATTCTGAGCGGTAGTTTATGGATTCGAAAATTCTTCTTACAAATTGTAAACTATAACCTTTATATTCCAGGTGAAACCCGAAGGTAACCTTTGGGTTTTCACCTGCTATAAAAGACATAGGAAATTTTTCTTTGGACTGGAATACCTTATCTTGGCATCTACTTTTAAATTGGAAGTACAGAAATTGAAAAAAGGTAAAGAAATAAGCAAAAGGAAAACTGACTGACGGCGCGATATTCTTAAAGGTTTTCATGCAATTTTCATGAGAAGATATCTCATCTCGTAATGCAGTGCGTTGCGTCTCTCGACTCTCGACGGAGAAAGAGAGGGCTGGGTGGTGTAATCATATGATGACCGTGTTTGTATGGGGCGCACTGGGCGGCAGGGGGTAACTTTTTGTATAAAAACATATTTATCCGCGTGCATGAAGCCCTCGTAGCGGGATACAATGTTGGGTGTGGGTTCGCATACGTACTGTTAACTCTGTGCTTCTATCTGCGAGCGAGAGAGAAAGAAAATACGAATTGTGTGTGAGAGTGAGAGAGAAAAAGAGAAAGAGAGAGAGAGAGAAAGAGACTGTAGAACGCGAACTCTACAAAGTGAACTCATAATGTAATCTCTTAATGGGGGCACCAAGCGTGGATGTATATCACGCATAGTCCAGCTCTTCTCCCAGCATCTCGACCCCTTTTCATTTCCCCCTCCGTTTAGTATTTCAAAAGCTCCGTCGACGATGACATTCATGACTATAGATGACGATTAAATGCAAGCTACATCTTTATAACAAATCACCCATTTTTGGAAAATTCTCACTGTTTGGAAATTGGGATTTGAATCATTGGCAGACACAACCGCGTAGCATTAAAACTGATGATTCCCTCCCCCCCTAAGCTTGAATACTTATTTGCATACTTGAATGATCCATAAAACGATCGTTCTGATAAAATGGACAATCTTTAATAAATCACTAGGAAGGACTAATAAAATATTATACTTTTTAGTGCAGATATATAAGTAAATATTTCTGCATTAAGAAGTGATGTTTAATTTGTTTTTCCTAATGATTTAATCAAGATTTGCCATTTTATAGGAGTGACTGTTTTAGACAGAATTTTCCTGCTTCTGAATTATAAAGGATAATGGTATATAGTTATGTTAGTTAGTTTTTTAAGGACTTATGTGCACTTTGCTAACGTAAGTTGGCCGGTCTGTCGGGACCAGACCGTTACTACTTAATTTAGCCACTACTACTTCTTCAGTAGTAGTTTTATTATATTCTAATGTACAAAATTCAATTACTCACGTTTGGGGCCAAATAGAGGGCGCACAGTTTGTCACTCATCTCCTGAAAGCAAAAATTAATACGTTTTTTAAAACCTATGAACATATTTATGCTTTCAATAAATTTACTACTGTTGTACTTGTTCAATAATGAACTAAAATTAAAAGTGAAACAAGCAAGAAAAATGGGCTTTATATACTAATATCTGGATTAATTAAATTAAGGATATATCTCGAAATTATTACAAATTTTTCACAAAATCTGGGTACCCCTCATTTTCTTTGCAGTTACATATAATATATTTAAATTTAAGCATCCATTAATAATGATTGCGACATGAGGCGGAGTATTCTCTTCCATTTTGGAAGAATTCACGAAGGAGAGGGGTATGCGCACATTTACTTTTCTGTGTTTTCCATCCTCTGTCCCGTACGATTAGCTTATTATTCTGTACCTTTGTCGGTAGTTTGTGGAGTGCTTCAAAGCTCGCGCTTTCTCGCACACGTACAAAGTCATTTTTTGCATACACATGCAAATAAACGAAAATTATGCATGTGGCATCACAGAAAGTCGACCGAAATAGATGCACATGTGTTAGGTACATTACGAAAGCTTTCCGATAACAATCTTGTTCTGAGTTTTAAATTAAAAATAAAATCTAAGCTTACATATAGGTTTAAATAAATATGGGATCAAAATATAAACGCAAGGCTTCAAATAATAAAGGAAAGTCAGAAATACCAGCTTCTACAAAAGATTATTGTATACATTATTACTATTATTATATCCGCCACATTAGAAAGCGAATAGCTAGCCCGCATCCTGAGCCGTGCAGAAAAAGCAAAATTCTAATCAACACCACATTAGTCCGTGTAACTAGCGCCACATTAGCATTTAATTAGACTAATGCGGGCCTGATCAGTGCCTCAACCATTTTTCAACATGTTCCATCTATAGATCAGCGTGACGAACTAATTAGGCGGTAGTTAGATGTTAACATATAGCTATAATTATAGCTAGATCCCTATAATAAAAGTGGGGCAAACTAGTTGGAACCCGACTTAGAGTTTAGTCTCTCCAAACATGAAAGCTTTGAAATTCCGCTGCCTAAAAAGATCTGATGCCTAGAAGGCGACTTTGAATGATTCCTCTTTCTGGGACTCTTTGTCAATCAGTACGAGTTATTCTGCGATAAAGGGATGAAAAAAATGGAAGGGGGGTTCGAAGTGAGTCGCGAGGATCTCGTCCATTACCATCGCAGCTAATTTCGACAAAGCAGGATCCATATTGTGCGACTTCGACCGAAGCTGTGCCGCCAAGGAGATTGGGCTGGAGGCGAAGGCACCACGAAGGACGAGCGCGGTTCTGCAAATTTGCAGTTTGGTGGGGGTGGAACACCGAACAACAGAGTATATTATACAATGCTATCTGCCGGCCCACAATCGCATACAGCTCTCAGCTCATTGTTTCCCACTACCTACAGATGTGCGCCGCTCCCCATTGTCAGTCTATAGCGAAATGCTGGATGTAGAATGAGACAGAGGAGAAGGGGGTACTAAAAGTGGGGTGGAGAATAGGGTGGCGCTTCCAAAAGGTACATATCAATTCATTGTCATATCAGCACTATTCGAGTCTAGGCGCAGTAACGGGTGGACCATGCAAATAATCTTCAACTTAATTTGTACTTAATCTTAATTTCCTTAAAATTCATTATAAAATATTTATAGACCCCCCCGCCCCCTTCGCTCTTACAAGGAAACCTTTCGAGCTGTTCGTCTTCGATTTTCTTCAAATTAATAAATGTTGAGAACCTAGGGCATTAAGCAAAAAATGTTCGATTTTTCACCAATTTTTTATGCGAAAAATCGCTTATGAAACTATCGTAATAAAATTTGGCAGGTACGTGTTCAACAAACGTCTTTATTAGTTGAACTAGAATCAAGAAGAAAAATTGAAAAATAAAAAAAATAGTCCACACCCGGGTCCATGTTTTTTTAAACTTTAAAACATATTATCATGTTCAATAAAGACCACTTAGTAAAGATACCAAACCTCAATATTCTAGTAGTAAATTTTTTTCCCGGGTAATGTGATAATAAAATATAGCCTAAATTTAATGTATCTGGGACATCACCCGGTACGTGTAAAGATACAGTCACGCAATAAGGGTTGGGAAGGAAATAGGCAGTGGTTGGTTTGATGCCAATAGGCGCTTGGACTGAGTTGGATAGGTATTCCGTTTGTATAATGTATAATATAGCTAGCTACTCACTCGTATCACCGTGTCTCTCTGATGTGAATGCAGCCTCAGGCTTATTATATACACATGTATTTGAATATCTCCGCGTATGTCAAAATTATGATTACACACTATTCTGGTACCGTGAACGCGATCGCAAGTCGGTACTAGGTACCTCTCACATATCCACATATGCATGAATTATACATCTATTTGGAACTCTCCTGATGCTAACTTTGCCGCGATTCAGGGCCTGAAGCAGACTTTAGAGCAGTGATATCTACTATGTGTGGCACCAATTTGCCATTGGCAATTTTGTTTCATAAACCCAAAAGATATGAGTTTTGTACCTTCTCCAGATTTTTACTATTCGAAGTATCAGCCATGATCATTAATTGCAAATGATATAATCACTATATTCTAATAATACAATCGTTATTCTCTCATATTTGAAAAACGTCAACGAATCTCAAACATATAGCGGAGTGCACAATCGGTCCGGGGATAAACAAAAAAGGAATGGGGTGTATACTCACGTGGCTCATTATAGGCTCACGTGAAAGCATACACGGAAAGAAATTTTGTACAGCAGCGACACTTATGGTAGTACGGCAACGCGACCGAGGTGTGAAAGCGACAGCGACGCCAATTTTGGCAACGCGTCGGTCTCTTAAACTTAGTACAACGTTGCTCTCTAGTATTTGGGCACGCGTGACGCGTGAGGTCCGTTGCTGCTTCAAAAATCTAAGACAACAGTTACACCAAATAGGGACAGCAGCGTTCCCTAACTGGGAGAACAATCGTAATAAACAGAGGGCGCACTGCAGCACTACAGTTTTGCGCATCAGACGTACCTATAAGTGTCGCTGCTGTACAAAATTTCTTTCAGTGTATCGTCCGTGTTATTCTGCACATTGGTGAGCACTGCGTGCATCAAGGATGATAATGTCGGAAAAGAAGAGATAAAACGATCCTCCGCATTGAAGGAAAAAATACGAAACTGGGGATTTGTTTGTTTAGCGAATTGCGGACGAGTTATCTGCAATCCTAAAGAACCATTAACATCCAACTCGCGAATGATATTGTATTGTCCTCCAAGTTCGATAGAAGCTTCCATCATGGAAGTTGTTCAAAGATGGCGTCGCATCAAGCGAAAAAATTGTAAAATAAAATGCAAATCACTGAATGACAGCATGTAAACAATGAATAGTATCTAGTAACTATTTATTGAAACTACAGCATCGTCGAAAAAGAAGTTCTAGCATAAAAGGAAACCAACTTTTGCATCCTTTATGAAATTTACGAAGCAGACGTTGAATTTAGATGTTCGGGCATCGATGCATCTGAATTGGAACTATCGATTCTAGAGATAACCTCTTATTATCCAGACGTTCATTAATTCGTGGTCCAGTGGACGGTAAGTACTTGGCCGTTAGTGAACAATGGCTTTTGTCCAGCACATCATTTTCACTCGTCCACCTTTTCTTCGACTTTCCGCGACTCAGCCGACCAGTAACAGTTTGTTTTTGCCAGTCGGGAATGAATCTATTCTCTGAGTTTTCGGATTCACGTCTTTTTTATACTCCTTCCTCTTTCTTTGCATCTCTTCTTCTATATTTGTCATCTTTTTTTTTTGCTACCGGCGTTAAAACATGGCTGTGTTCGACCGGACAGTGCACTTCACAATGAACCATTGTATTCCTCGTGGCCACCTATACCGCAGCCTATTATGTCTATAATTATGCTTAGGCTGATCATAAATTAATTTACACTCGAGGTGGATAATCGTGAAGTTTTCACATCCACACATTGCCGGTTGTAAGAATTGGCAGAACTCCGACTTTTCCACCCGGGCTAATCCTTGAAACCCACTCAAATATTTTCAAATCTTGTATGATTTCTCCGATCTTACAAAATCGTCTTACTTTAATCATAAATCAATCTTGAATTTGAAAATACCAACTCTGAGTTCGTTTTGTCAGTAGATTAAACCTGAATATAGTGAAGTTAAGTAGATTCTGAAGGGGTTCTACTATTCACGCTTCTCGCGAAGATGCTAAAGGATTTCATCCGCGAAGAAGCATTTTCCGCTTTCAATACTAAGTAAGGAGAAGGTTGAGGTGGAGACGGTGGAATGGTGGAGATGAGTATAGGTTGAGAAGGTGGTGGTCGAGCAGAAAGTGGCGAAGGGGTGAGATTCGTGTGGCATTTTCTAAGGAGATCGTTAGCGATGAACTTTGCTTGCTGGTATATCCGAACGGATATTGAGGGCAGACTTAGCCGACTAATTAACGATATTTCACCGGTAATTAAACACATCCAATCTCGGGGCGAAGCAAAGGGTGCAACGGAAGTAGCTTCTCCTCTAAGATGCTCTTCGACCGCATTTTCAATGCCCGCAGAGCCGTCCAAGAGGAAGGGAAAGCCACTATTGGCTCGCCCTCCTTTTCGTCTTTCATCTCAGCCCTCAATCCAGCAATTCATTTAAGGAATAATTTAAATTCAAAATCGTAGCATTTACGGTATTACGGGATAGTAATGACTGATGCTTAGGTCATGATAACGATTCAAAGTAAACAGTGATACCGTGAAATCCAGATAATTTTGAGTTATAAATCTGCCTTTCGTTGGTTAGATGCTGCTGAAAACATTTTTGTTAATGCAGAAAATGGTAGATATATTCGTTCAATTATTGGTTAGTGGTACAGAGAGGCATTTGTATTCGGTCTCGATCCGTGGATTATTAAAACACCGTGTCGTACAATGGTTCGGTTTGAAGCCGGTGGCGCGCGAGGAATCGTTATTTCCATCTCAATTAATATTTTAATCAAGCCTCTATATACCACGTTGTTCCATTTACGGACTTCTGAACATTAACTCAACTCCACCCGCTTTTCTCCAACGTTATCCCCACCCTATTTTGCAAACCAATACAACAGTGATAGTCGATGCCTTTTTCGTAATGCAAGTCCAAGTTATTCGTTAAAAACTAAAACGAAGACGATATTGATGCAACGATTTGTATAACTTTTTCTCTTCTTATAACTCAAGACTTTTCTCAATTGAACACAACTTATATTGTAAAATAATTCATCTAAAATATATACATTCTGAAATACATATAGTGTTTACAAATTCTATATAAATTTAAAAAAAAATAAATAATTTTACGAGATTGTCTTGATCTTGCTAGAAATCTCAAAAGTCTTGACATATTTTGACAATTTTTCTTACAAGATTCCCGGATAATTCGCGGATTTCCTTAAATTTCTGCACAATAGATACCCTGTCAATATATTTTTCTTAACACTCGAAAAAAAATATCGATTTGGTTTTTCTTCGTCAAATCTTGCTAAAACGCATCACTAGAAAAATCTCACCCCTATGGGGGTAGGTAACATACAGTGTTATACTACTATCTTCATAGTTGTTACATTTAACCCATTCGCAATCCCGACGGGACGATTCGCGCGTGGTGGCTAGTTGATTAATTAGAATCTCTAACCCTGTAGAGTTTCTCTGAAATGGGGGAGGGCGAGTAGGGGTGAAGGGAAAAAGGAAAGGGGTGGTTCATTCAGGAGGAGGGGGGAGAGAGTTGGTGCACCAAAAAGCACAGTGGTTTACACAGTGTGGCTGCGGACAGTGGGGGTGGAATAGCGGCGGTGTAAGGGGTGTGTGGCGAGCCTTCAGAATCCGTAGGTGGGGGTGGCGGGTGTACGGCGGGGGGGAAGGCGGATCTGCAAACTGGATTCATTACCGAGCGAAGGGGTTGCGGCGGCGGGTCGACGAGGCGGCGTGGGGTCGAGGGCGGAGGCATGAATCGGGGGTGGCGGCGGGGCATCAGTATCTTTCGAAAATGGGTTCGTCGATGCGACAAATCCCAGGACCAGGGTAAAATGGATTCATTAACGTGACGCAGCTGCGACCCAAGCGAAACGTCCGGCAAAACGATCGACGCTATCAAACGTAGCGTACGCGTAATTACAGCAGTTATATATATGTGTATCTGTATACATATATATATAGTTGTGTAGATACATTCGATATTCAATGACAGAGTAATCGAGAGGGGAGGATGATCGGAGAATGGGAGAGCTATAATTTTTATAAAATTGCACTTTTTCGAACTGGTTTCTGATTTTATCAGTGATAATCGAAGGTTGTATAAGGAGAAAGCGATTGATTATTATTGGTAACAATGGCTCAGATTTTAACGGCAGAAGAAAGGAAGTAATTCAACATGATTTTTACCACATGTGCGTGGCTTTGGAAATTAAATCGTCAAAGTGTGAAATGTGAGAGAGATGGTTTTTTGTTCGTGTTTATTATGATTCCCCATACCTCAATCAAGTCGATAAGTCAAACCTAAATCACAACGAGACAATAGGGATGTTCGTGGGCTAAACACGTGCCAGGAACCCTTGCCCTATCTTTAAAGTCAACCCCTAAAGAACGACACGTATGAGCCCCTAGGATACTAGAAAATATCCCCTTTCATTGGGAACTCACCCTTATTCAATGATCATAACTTGTTGATTGGTTTACTTACTTAACGACCGAATCATTGTTCGCAAATTGGTACACACATTCAACAGGGTGCCCTCCTAAATAATTCTTCCGATCAAAAAGGAGACTTTTGTAAATCTTTGAAAAGCTCTTAAAAATTTTTAAATCACTTAAAATGTCTTGAAATTCTTTAAAATCTTTCTACCCGTGTAGAAATGTTGCTGTGGTCCTAGTCGGGTTCAGATCGAGCCCAGCCCGTGCAGAAATTCCCCCATTTAGCCCCATTTAAAATAGGGTTCTGACAAGGCCCTGACCAGTTTTTCTATTCTGAATAAAATGAAATAAATTATAATAAGGTGCTAATAGGGCACCATAATAAGACTATGTGTAATTACTAACATAATATGATCTGATTATTCCGACTTGAAAATACTTAGATTATACTTATGTACAAATGATAACATATTTTCCCATTATTTGGTTTTGACAAGAGTTTCTGGGTAAAGCCACAAGTCGGGAATTCGCCAGATGTACTTTCGTTAAGCCACATTTTATGTTACGCAGCGCTCGCATCGCGGGTTCGTGTCAATTCGTGTCAGTTCGTGTTTATAACCTAATATTGGTCAATCGCATTTGTGTTTTTGTAAAAAGTTCCGATATATTTTTATCTGAGATTTATTGAGTTTTAATAAAAGATAAGATATTTTTCCAAAGAAATTGCTATGAATTTTACCAACACGAAGCAGTCTGGAGACAAACTAGTGTTGAAGAATTATGATTTTCATCGGTGTGTTACAGGTAAGATTATACAAAAATTTATTGTTAAAAAGTTATACAATTTGTAAATGTGAATTCTATTAGATATTATTTTACTCAAATATTTACTATTAATATATTTATTTCTTTAAACAGAAGCAGTTCTTCAAACACATTTTGATCACAAAACGAAAAAAAACGTCTCAGAAAAAGGAGTATTGGACACAATAAGCGTGGTTTTATCTAATGCCAAAGATTGGGAGGGAGGACGAAAAAAACGTGATCAAGGAAAATAGTTTTCTTTACATTCCGAGCACATAATTATAATTAACATTATTATAATAACCCTTTTTTTTAATTGTAAGATTTTGTTCAGTGTTTATATATTTGAATATAATAAAATTCCTTTTTTATAAAAGCAGGTAATTTTTATTTATAATTTTAATCCGTTTATAGTTTTGTTTAAAAAAGGCTTTCACTAGAAAAGCTGACAAGGCCCTGACTAGTTTCCCCTACATAGGGTATTGGCGAGTTACAGCGTTACACCCTTGTCAGGTTCTAACCAGTTTTACTGACCAGGGCCACATCAGAAGTAGGGGAAACTGACCAGAACCCTACTAGGCCCACATCAAGATTTCTGCACGGGAGATGAAAACTATACGGCCCGACCGGGCCAAGACCTGAAAACTCGATATCCCGTCGGGCCGAAGGTTTTACAGGATTTGATTTTGATAACCTCAAGAGTGTGGAATCCTGTTCGGAACACACACACACACACACAGAATTTCAGTTTTATAGATATAGATAATTTTAGTATAGTTATGAAGACTTATTAGTCAACTTTTAAATGATTAAAGAATCAATTAATTTCACTTCTTGGACAGACTGTCTCAATCAAAAACATGTGCTCTATGAGATTAGTTTTCATTGATGATGATTTTTATGGGGTTGTGCGTTTAGTAGTACCATGATTGTTCCACTGGGGGATCACAAACCCCATGCAGGCAACTCCATTATACGTATTTATTTTCAAGTGCGCGTGTTTCGCCCATCAAACAAAAGGTTGAAACGATTGAATTTTTTACGAGCACTCAAATTGCCTTCATATATGAGTGCATGGTATCAAACTTAAATTAACTCGATATCTAAAAAAAAATCATGTCTCTTCAGAGTGCATATATTATATTATTGCAAATTAAGTGATTCTCTTTAACCTATTTTTACCCTTTGTCTTAATATTTAAAATATGAAGGGAACTAATTAAACAAAATTGCTT
The DNA here is from genome assembly GCA_904066005.1 of Synergus itoensis. Taxonomy (NCBI): domain Eukaryota; kingdom Metazoa; phylum Arthropoda; class Insecta; order Hymenoptera; family Cynipidae; genus Synergus; species Synergus itoensis. The sequence goes on along the minus strand of CAJFCP010000113.1, from coordinate 247,056 downwards.
TTAAAAGACTCGGCTTTAATATCGAGACACTCATCGTCAATTAATTAACGGATAAAGAAATGCGTGGTGATGATTTTTATGACAAGAGCTTTAATCGCAATCATAATAATCATTCAGGGCAATGGATAATTCGAATCATCTTTTGTCAGTTAATTCTTGGGGAAATGTATTATTGACTAAAGGGAAACTGTTTCCGCCGAGAGACGTTTTACCGCATATGCTGATAAGAATGCAAAATTAGATGTACAGGGCGTTGTGAATCATTGTAATTAGTCTCATTTATGAAGCACTGCCACCGCGAATCCCCAGCGACTGAATCGAGAGAAACAGGGCCGTCAATTCACATTTCCCTCTATAAAAACTCAGCTTTATGTAACACATTTTCGCCTAGTATTTAGTATTTAGTATGTAGTATTCATCAGAGATAAAAAGTGTCACATATATATCTATAAAGGTAATTATAAGTGTCAATTCTGGTATCAAGAGTACAATAATAGTAGAGATCAATTATTTGTGAAATTTGTAGTGAAAGCACACGAAATGCGGCCCTGCTTTTCAGGATCTCACTCCACTTGCGCTGAAGGGTGGTTTTAATTACCCCTTCCATTACGGCGAAACCAACTCCGTTAGTGGATTCATTTAGTCACATTACCATCCTCTCCCCTTCTTCCACGTCGAGCTCACCTCTTTAGATATAAACTACATACATACAAGCATACCTTTCTCTATCCTACCCACACTCAATACTCCCCACTGAAGTAAACTAGCATGTGTTCGAAATATGTGGAACTGGACGTGACTGATAGGGTTTGATACAAATTTGCAGTTAGCATTCGATAATTAACTCTTCACATTGCAGAAGAGGTTCACTCAATCAATTACTTTCCACATCGAAATTGTTTTTTTTTTTTTTTTCATTAAATTATGTACATTTTCAATTGAAACCTGCTTATTATTTACTGCTTTATTTATTACTGTGCAGAGATCACAGCGCTTCCTTCAAAATTCTTGAATATCAATTAAAATCCTTTAAAATTACTTAAAAATCTTGAAACTCTTTTCAATTCTATTGAAATTTCTAAAAAATTCCTTAAAGTGTCTTGAAATTTCTTTTTATAAATCCAACCAATTGGCAATGCGAGAATACTACCTAGCTTACTTAATTATTCTATAAATATACAAATCTTAACCGTACAAGAATAAATATAACTTTAGGAAGGATTAAGGAAAGTAGACATTTCGCAGAAACGTTTTTTGAGCGAAGTGGTTGAGCTGCTAAGCGTACGTCTACATTTTTTCACCCCCGTTTGCCATTTTCCGCACCCGCAGGTTCCTATTTTTTCACCGCGAATGTTACAATGGCGACGGGTATCCGCTACGCCATGTAATAATGATAATGAAGAGAGCCAGGTTTCTCTCTTTCGTTTTTGATTCGCGAGTGGCAAAGCTCTCGAAGGTGTCCGCGCGTGCACTTCCGCTTCGCACCTCTGACGGAGACGACGTGAATCGTTGTTAGAGTGCCCTGAAGAGCAGGAAACGAGAAGACACAGCCAGCGAAAGGGACAAAGCGGGAGTGGGAAAGAGAGAAAAGATTATTTTCTAACGAGAAAAAAGAGGAGAGAGAGCAGCTCACGTTACAACACTTCTCAGCTCGTCATTGTTATCCTCGAACAGAAAGAGGGCATTTTAAATATTCGTTCAAAACAGAGAAAAACAATAGGAAAAAGTGAAAAATCTGCGAAGAAAATAAAGGGAAAAGTAGAAGAAAGGGAAAAATTCCTTTTTTAAAAGTTTTCTTGATTTACGAGTCGCTCCCTGAAGCTCGTTTGGAAAAAGTTTTCACAAACTCTTTCAGAAGGAGGGAATCTTAACTCTAAATGGAGAGCATTGACTTTTATATTAATAATATTTTTCAATCTTATGTTAAATCTCAAGATACATTGAACAGATTAAAAAAAAAATTTCAACAGATTTAAAAGAAATTCGACAAGATTTTAAGTGTATTGAAAATGATCATGCCATAAATCAACAAATATGTTTATTATAAGTTAATTCTTTCCAATTGTGCCTTTTATGTAATAAATTCTAATATATTGTACAATATTTAATTATATTTTCAATATTTCTGCTTCTTCCTTCGATGGATTTTTTTTATGGACTTCGAATCAAGCGTAGTGCATACATAAAAAATTCAACCCACTTCCACAACGTCCCGCAGACGAAATTCAACGCGAGGCACGAGTCAGACTAAAACTTGGAATTCTCTTTCATTCGCGCATTATTATGATAATGAGACTGAAAGCCAAAAAATGTCGGTCTTTTGTCACACAGGAATTGTCCGCTAGGTCCATTCATTGATTACGAGGGTAGGTGCTCTCTTTCCTAATTCCTCTCTATATCTTTTCTACCTTCCCTTCTCTCTTTCGAGTTTTTAAATTAGTGAGAAAGATAATTACAACGTTTTCTTTCTTGCAATTATCTCCATTATGTCTTCTGCGGTTGTCCACTTCCTTTCTCCTTATTAAACTGTTTTCAAACTAAACACATTTATTTGCATGTCAATACAAAGAGCGAAAATATTTCATGACATTTAAAGTTATTTTAAAGAATTCCAAGGAATTTGAAGAGATTTCAAGATGCTTCAAGATATTTCAATGAATTTAGTGGTCAAAAGTAAATCTACTAATTAAAGTAGCCAGATTTCTACTAAATCACATTCTTCAGAGAGTGGGAAAGTAATTTCTATTTCAGAATGTTATGAGAAACTACGATGGATAAAATGAAAAAGCGAATGGAAATGAATTCAAGGAAGTATGTATTGTCGAGATGTGATATGCACATCCGGATGTATCACTTAGTTATCTACGAAATATTAATCTCGGCGCGTTTCCTTGTGCACGCATACTTTGACGCTGAACGCAAGGATGTCGAAAGGAACATTGTGTACACGGCATAACATTGCAATAACAGAGTTTCATTATATGTAGGTAGGTAGACTGAACGTGGGAGATTACAAAACATGTCTAGATTAATGTTTTCTCATCCCCGACCTCACTCGGGTCGCCCCTTCTTCGTGCCATAAACCCTCATCTCTGATTTTCCAGCCACACTCCCCATTTACTAAAAACTCAAAATTGGCTCCATGAGGCATTGATTAAGAATTCTGAATCCTTTTTTTAATCTCACACTATATGTATGACTAAGTCCCAAATTATCGTTTCATCTTGGCCTTGGACTTGGGCCTTTAGTATACAATTTCTACTCCGGGTCAGTAGTAAATTAAGTAATAAAACGATATCGTTTTATAATGTGGTATACAGAAAGATACTATCCTTTCTCCCCCTTTGCACCCACTCTTTGAATTTATCTATCCTTCCGTGTTTTCCAACCCCCATCCACAACCTCCAACCATCCCTCCTTTTCTTTCTAGCACGAGCGCCAGAAGGTCGTTGATTAAAATAACCTCGTCACGGTTGCTTCTGAGTGCTGAGTGGAGAATTGCATCGGGATGCCTACACAAGAAATGCAGTGCTGGATGCTTTGAATTTAGAAAATAAAAAAAATTTTACATTAAAAATATTTAAACAAGAACGTGAAAAATTCTTTGCAATGTGATAAAAGAATTTAAAAAATACACCTGATTTCATTCTTATTCCATTACTAGAGCCCGTTTGGGTAGACGGAATGGTTTAAGGCTCCTCGTTTGATCACCGAAGTTAAGCAGAGTTTGGCTCGGTTATACCCGGATGGAGGCCGTCGAACTACATAATAATGTAAATTACATAATAATATAATGCAACCCTAATCTGAGATATTTCAAACTGACATAATTATTAATATTATATTTTCACTGACAGCTATTCGCATTTTCCTGATATTTCCCTGACTTCCCTGACATATGGCCACCCTGATAAAAGAACAACCCACGTGAATTTCGAAAAAGGGGAAGTGTTTATACCACGAAAATTAGTATTTAGCTTTAGAATCCACAAATTAAGAGAAGGCGGCCTACAGAGCTTCATCCAACCTTTGTTTAAAAAAAGAACACAAAGCATGATTTTTATAAACCCACACCCTCGTACATCATCACCTGGTACGTCCCTGACTTCCATTCATTTATTCACCCTCCCCGCGCATCCCCCGTATTTCCACCATTTGTAGTCAGACGGGCACAGAATCGAATATAATGCGAGCCCGGTCTCATTTTTATGAAATGCATAAATAAGCGAAGCCCGAGACAATTGTTTGCCAGGCGGAAGGGAGAAGAAACGGAAATGAAATATTCTTTGCGTCTTCTTTTCGTTTTATCTCCTCTCTTTTACTCGTTTTTATTCCTTCTTTTTAACAACCGACAGCACGGAATTCCCGGAATAAGTCGCCGAGCCAGGAAAAACTCGAGTTTTAAGCTCCTCGTGACAAAAGATGATTATTTTTACGAAGGAGATTGTCTGCTGCTCTTCCGGAAGTGCACAACTAAATCAGAAAATTTTTGAGCTAATTCATGTGGAATCATTTCGGAAAAAAGTTTCCCAGTAGTAAAAATGTAAGAGATTAAAAAAATTAACTCTTCAGTACTTCTTCCCTTGGAATTTTGATTTCCTATTACATATATAAATATAAATATACAATACATATGTATTAAAAACTGAAAAGTGCTCTTAAAAATCTGTAACCCATTTTTCACATTACCATTGTTTGAAATCAGAATTAAACTGGTCTATTTTGTACTTGAGATAAGAATCAATAAGAAATCAAACTAGCTGTATAGTAGCAGATGCCTCGAAAGTATTGTACAATGAGTATGTACTTGAAAACGATAAAATCAGATTTCTGTTTGAATGGGAGTTCAAAGATTTCAAGAGATTTTAAGTAATATTAAGAAATGGATAGGGGTTTAAAGGTTTTTTTCGGGATTTCAAAAAAGTTCAAAAGATTGAAAAAAATATGCAAGTATTCAATAATAATAAATTAATACGTCAATAATTATTCATCACACGATTCAACTTTATCAATTGAAAAATGGTGGAAAGGTGACAAACTCAAAAATAGGTGAAATAGGTGAACAAATTCGAAATAGGTGAAAAGAGATGAATAGATATATAACAACCTGTGATGACTGGAATTAAAAAACATCTCTAGAATGAATTCAATTCTTTTATCGATAAATAATTATTATTGGCTTATCTCTCTTCCTCGTTCCATCCTTCTCTCTGCCTGCATATAATACGTAAACACTAAGAAAAAGTCAATTAGTCCTGAGGATGAATGAATTGGAACAGAGGCGGGGTGGTTGGTGGAAAGGAGATGGTGGCAGACTCTGTGGATGAGGATAGTCGATGGGTAGACCATTGTTTAGGTTTAGCGCAATCACAAATGCTGCTGAGCAGAGCTACCCGCTGGTGTACATGCATATAGCATTGATTCGCCGCAAATAGGGGCTGTTTTCACCCAACTACCACGTACCAGTTATTGTTTTCTCGACGGTATGATTGATTCAGAACAAGAGCGAATTTCTTCCATCAAGCAATAATAATATCTCTTAATTACACTATTCATGTACCAACTTCGTCAATTCTTCACCTCCCGAGTAAAAATTGTATTAGGACTCAAATCGGGTTCGAAAAAGTTTGCTCTACTTTTCTTAAGACTATATATGTAGCTAGAAAATCTACGACTCTGAAATACTGAAACACTGAAAATTACTGAAGTAAATATAAAAGACGAAAAATCCTGAGTTGACGAGAAATATTAACTACGTTTTGGAATTATCTACGATTTTGATGTTCTTTTTAGTTGAAAAATTCAACAACAATGAGCCATTGTTCAAATAGGGGTTTTTAAAACTGTAACAGTATAGTTAAAAAGTTACAGCTTTAAAAAAATGTGATATGTATGCTTTTGTGGCCGCTTAAGTACATTCCTGTCTGTATTATTATTACCCCAGTAAAGTTGTATCTGTGCCTTCAAATTGAAACTCTCCTTTGAAAAATTCCGGCCATTGTCGCGATGAGCTTACCTACTGCCTTTCCCCTCTCTGAGCTTCGATAAACTTTTTATTCTCATGCCTTTCAATTTTAGTGTAATTATTCCTGCCATTATGTCATGAAAAAAGCGACTTTCTGTACATCAAAAATGAAAAAGGGGCTTACAACACATCCATAATAAGCGTTGTAGCTTAAAATTAATCAAATTTAATAATCTGATCCTTATTATGCTCCATTTCCCTAATTAGTTTCCCATCTCTCTATACACATTGTAGTGATACATATATTGCATGTAAATATGAAGCTTGAACTATTTCAATTAATTAATTAATTAGAAAAACACAATTTTATTTCACAAGTTTGTGAATGATCTTAAAAAATTAAATAGCGGAGGTTGATCGGCATTCGAAGATAAGTGAAATCTTGTTTTTCTTCAGAAAGAAAATTGTACGGTGGGTGAGAAACGAATGGAAGATGGGCGTGGCGAGTTGCAGATTAAACGAGTACAAACGCCACTCTTATGATGGTTACTGCCATGGGGTGGATATCCACCGAGGGGTAAATTAATAAGAGCCGCACCGTATCGGTGGGGCGGTCCGGGGCGGTTACATTGTATGTGTCTAGTGAATGGCGTTTTTGATCTCATTATCGCGACTTCTAATGTATAGATCCTGAGACTACATATACATTCTATTTTAAATCTAATGATATATGGAAATAATTCTTAATTCATCAAATTCAATTGGCTCTTTATTAGAATCATAGTAGACGATACAAACTACTTTCTAAACACTTTAATAATTTATTACATTAATTACTAATTAAATAATCATCATGATTTTATACATCTCGAATTAAATTAAATTATGCTCAACATGTGATCTGTAGGAATGCTCTTTATCTGTTCTTTAATCAACTAACATATTTCACGATATCAGTCATCACAGTACCAATTATCATATAAGCTTGAAGAATTAAGGAATAGATTTTAAGGAATTTAAAGGGATTTTTACAGTAAAAATATTTTAATTGACTATCCTGAAAGTTCTTTTCAATATTAAAGTTAATAATTTTTCATAAGATTTGACTTTATTAATTGAAAAAAAGTGAAAAGGTAGCAATTTTCCAAAATAAGAGAAAAAGATGAACAAATTCAAAATAGGTGACGATCTGTGATGACTCTGATATGTTATTTATCCAAATCTACACTCTTATATTGCCCATCTGCACATCCAATTTCTTACGAATCTTAGGATTCTGCATTGCTTGAATTTCCTCCAAGGTCATGCCCCTTGTTTCAGGTGTAATCCAAAATGTGAGGATGGATCCAACAAGAGCAATAATCGCGAACAACCAAAACGTAGTATAAATTCCGATCGCTTTACTCAATACCTTGAAACCAGCTGAGGTAGCAAAATTGAAAATCGACCCAATGACTAATGCAGAAGCAACTGCTGCACCTTTGACACTGATCGGAAACAACTCACCTAATAAGACGTAAGGAATGATCCCAATTCCTAAAGCAAATGCAACTTGGTATAAAATCAGACCCGCGAGCGGTAGCCAAGTAATATAAGAAACATAGTCTTCGCGATAAGTCTGTACAAAGAAGAAAAATCCTAAGGCTGATAAAGACAACGCATCAACTAAACCAGAAGCCAGAAGCAGTTTCCGTCTACCAATTCGATCAATCACTACAATAGCTGCCAAGCTTGCTAGTAGTTGAATTCCTGTCACAATCATTACACCAATACCAGGTTCCGTAGAGCCACTAAGGCAAAGTATCTCTTGAGCATAATAGATGATGGCACCATACCCTGTCAACAACTGTGTCACTTTCAAACACAGCAAGATCAGCAGACCCCTTCGATTATAACTTTTGCCTATCAATTCTCTAAAACCGGCTTTACTACTTTTTTGATCTTCCACTATCGTCATTTTCATTTTCTTCAATTCTGAATTTAAACTATCTGGATTTGAAAGTCCGCGCAGCTTCATTAGACACTTTATCGCCTCCTCATCGCGACCTTTCATTAAATAAAAATAGGGTGTTTCTGGTAAAAGAAGGACGATTATCACAACGAGGATCGTAATTCCAATTGATGATAAGTTTAAGACGTTGTAGGGTAAATAAGCTGCGATCGTGGAGGAGATGAAGATACCGACGTACTTCTCCACCCGCATGATGTTAATCAGAGAACCTCTGATACGTTTTTCTGATATCTCGGCCAAGTAGATTACTAATGAATTGAAGATACTGCCTTGACCAAGACCGCCTATGAATCTTGCAAGATATAACCAAACGTAGCTCTCTGCTAGGATGATAAGGAACCAACCAATTAGCAGCAGAACGGCGGAAATCAGCAGAGTGTACTTCCGGCCTATACTGTCGATGAAAACGGGGTTGAACAAACTGCCGAATAAATCGCCGACGAGGAATAAGGAGACTATCCAGGTACCTTGGTCGTCTGTTACTGGAAATGGTGATTCCTTGCTGGTCAAGTGGGGTACTGAAGGTGAAGACCATGCCTGGTAGATTCCGCATGCTACCATCAAGTTGCAAGCTGCCGAATTTGATATTGAACTCATTATTTTCCATGTCTACCAACTAATTTTATTGCAGTCATCACAGTATCTATTCTCATTAAATAAGGTGATTTTTTTTATAAAAATAGGTAAGAAATTGGCGATGAAAAATTAAATCAAAATTAAACCAACAAAAAATTTTTTAAAATTGCAAGTGTCAAAAAAATGATCAGCTTTGAAAGATAGACTTTCTTTATTATTTAATTTAATGATTCTGAAAGTTTTTTTTAACCGGAGACGATCCGATATTATCCAATAATACCAATGTTAATAATGTTTCATATGATTCAAGTTTATCAATTAAAAAAAAGTGAATATAGGTGACGACCTGTGATGACTGTTATTATGATTGTTTAGAATCAAACAAACTGATGTTAATTTGAATAAAACTGCGGATTTAATGATCTTGCGAAATTTTATCGAACTCACCACTAATACCAGCAAGAAACTGCACCAATTGATTTCCCTTATTTTGTCTCATTTTGATGAATTTCCTCTGCCCCCTCTGCGCTTCATTCATATCATTTCTTCTCGTAAGGAAAAATGTAAATCTTAACTTTCATTGCTGTCTATATTACTCAGACTTTTAATAATTAAAAAAAGAAAGATCACACAATAACAAATATTAAAGAACACGACCTCTAGTATTTCTTATGTAAAAAGTGGTCACGTGAATACTATCAATGACTTTCCCCTTCTGTCTCAATTTTCATTCACGACTTGATTTCATAACTAGGTCATTTAACTCTTTCTATATCTACTTTAAACAGATTTCAATAACTTCTATAGCAAACATTTGTTATTTTATATATTAATAGTTAATTTCAATTTTTCCTCTATGATAATTATCAATCTTATCTTTAGAACATTATAAAAAATATTTCATGAAGAGCATGTATTCAGTTTGTAGTTGGTTTTGCTTCCCACAGTTTGGGAGATTAATTATCAGCTTCATACCTGTTCATAGCAGAGGATAACTTCTACAAGCGAGTAGTTGAACATGTGTATATGAAAACTTCTTTAATGAGAGAAAATTCACGAAAGTTTCGTGCATGTAATGTTTATCTCTACGCAGCAATCGACATTTTAGTTAATGAACAGCTGTATTAAAACACCTCATCGCACACATAATAGTATCTACTACCGCTCGGTAATTCAGTTAACAAATCTATCTTAACTCCAACGATAACTTATTTAGTTTTGCTTTTGAGTCATATGTGCTATCGATCGGGATATTGATAAATTATCCAAAACCAACGAAAGTCTAACTAATTTCTACTTATTATTTCTTTTAGTAGTACTGTTATTAATTCATTTAATTAATTCAAATTGAGAGAGTAGTGAATTTTAGTGAGTTATTTTATTACGTATATATAATGATAGAAGTGTGTACGTGGTTTTTTTCTGGGCCCAGAAAATAGTGGAAGTACCCGGGTGGTGGTCGGGCAGCATCAGACAGAGGCACAGAGCCCCAGGCCATATAATTCATTACTAAAGCAATCTCACCCTAGCACCCCCTTGGACCCCCTCGGCTGCATCCCTCCACCCCTGACCCATCAGCCTCCCGCGCCGTGTTATAATATAAAAACCCGAATAGAATAGCGCCTTGACAACAAAACAAAATGAAACACAAAGCCCTGTTTTCATAATTAAAAAGATTGCGTGTTCTCTTCGTCCTTCTGATTCCTGTCTCTTCCTTTGCCATCCCTTTCGCCCGTCCCCTCTTTTTCTAAGAAAAGCTACCTTCCTTATTTCGTATCTTCTTTCGCGGGAGGTTTTCTCTTTAATGGAAAGGCACTTTTTATAGGCACAAAGCAAGAGGCTTGGAATTTTACATCATATGAAACCGAACAGTACGCAGGTATAATGCTTGTTTTCTAAATTCCTATTTAATATTATAAAGAACATTTGCATATGTTCATTAAGATTTTCAGACATCAGCAGATAAGTAAAGTAAATCTCGGTCATAATTTTTAACGAGTTTCAAAATAAACTTTATTCATGTTCAGTGTAAGTGACTAAATTCCAATCAAATTGCACTAAAAGTTTGGTAAACAACACTGTTAAAAAAAACTGATCAAAGTTTAATATACTGTGAGTAAAGTCATTTGCATATACCGTCAATTAAATTTAATATACCATTATGTTTTAGAATTAATATACAACCATATTAAAATTGATATACTTTATATTAATATTAATATACCCTATATTAATTTTAATATGGTTTTATATTAATTCTAAAACATATGGTAATATATTAAATTTAATTTACGGTATATGCAAATGACTTTGCAAACATTTTTAACAGTGTAGAGTCATCCATTTATTACGTAATATACCTACATTCGAAATATACATCAGTAATTCGAAATCGTGGCTGTGATTTCGAATTTGGAAAAGGGCAATAAAAAGGTAATCATAGGACAATCCAAACGATCGAAAAGGATCGAGAATCCTTTTCCAGTGGAGGACTGGCATATCAGATCAGATTTATCCGTGGTGGTTTAACAAATTTTCGTGACAGTGAGGGTGTACACCCCCAATAACGAGTCTCCGCCTCCACGGTGGAGGGCACCAATCAGCGCGCAACAACCCCTAACAACCCCTGCACCATTCTCGGATGCTGAGGGTTGTTCCTCGTTATTCCCGCAAATCTCGCTTCAGTTTCTCGCCATCTCGCGAGTAATTGCAAACGCTTTTGGGGAAAAAGGTGTAGGTTTAGTCCATATCGGAAGATCTCTCGCGCCGAAGAAATCTTCAGCGTCTTAAGAAGGGAATTCCCCGGTTTCAACTTCCGCAAGTGAAGAAAGTTCAAAAAGAAGAATGGCAGGACCGTATCTTTCGCCTCTTGGACCACAAGCGGATCTACTCACGGAATATATGTTCGGTCGTCGTCGCCAGGTCAGTGTAGGTTTCAATTTTTGAATTAGTTTGACCCTCTTCGTCAAAAATAATAAATTTCAAAGATGAAGGGACAAAATTCAAATGAAATTGTAGCGACGAGGCTTCGAGAATTATAATTGAGGAGAATATGTGACAATTTTATGTATTATTTGAATTTGGTTTTATAAAACTGCTTCGAAGTGAATTCAGGAGAATTCACTTGTGATTAAAAGTGATTGTGTCGAACTTTAAGTGACAGTCCTTATTTTTTACAAGGACTCCTAATTTAAATAATAATAATCGCGAGTTTCATCGGAAAAATATATACTTTCAAATAATTGCTATATATCCATTTTCCCTGATAAAATTAAAGTCTTATTATTTTTACATGAGTAACCTAGATCTGATTGACATATAATTTTAGATTATAGACCTAAAAGATTCGTACTTAGCTTAATTAGCATTCCCATTTCTTTCTTAATATATAAACTGCAGTTAATTATAAATAATCTGATAAAAAAATTCAAGTAAAGAGCTATTTTAATATACTTAGAGAGTTGACTTTCTCTAAATGTTAAATGTAATTTTCTGTAATTCGGCATATGTTATTGTTTATAAACAGGTCAATAAATTGCCGAAATAACTAAGAGGAGAATTTTATTATAAAGTACACAAGACTACAAGGTAAATTAAGAGATAAAGTTATTTATAATTGTTCACATTGTGAGCATTTCAAATATGGTATGAATAAAATTGCAATATTTTGTACCTTGTGGAACTGTTTACTGTAATTTAAATAAAATTTTCTCTACATAGATTAAAAACTTCCTTGGATCTAAAATAATTTAAAATTCACGGGAAAAAATTGATGATTTTGATGCAGAGACGTAACCGAACTACTTTCACACCTCAACAACTGCAAGAGTTGGAGTCCCTTTTCCAGAAAACCCACTATCCTGACGTTTTTCTTCGAGAGGAAGTCGCCCTTCGAATCTCTCTCTCAGAAGCCCGAGTTCAGGTAATTTATATCATTTAATTGTTAAGTTCATTATTAATATTAAATATCAAGATAAATATTGCAGGGCGTCATAAATTTGTCCTGAAGATTTTTTAAAACTATTTTGAAAGTCCTTACGAATTTCTTTCATTTTTTTTACCTTTTTAATTTATTTTTTTGTATACTACTTTTAAAGATGTTTAAAATATTTTTAAATCTTTTTAAATTAAAAAAAAAAAACTTAAAATCCTTTAGGATCTTAAAGATTTATTTATACTAGTAATTTTTTTAATTTCAAGTAATTCTAAATGTCTTAAAAACGTTTTAAATATTTCTAAATCGCTTGGAATTCATTAAAATCATTTGACATCACTTAAAATACCTTGAATTTTTTAAAGATCCTTTGAAGTCTTTAAATGATTTAAAATCAATGTAAATCTTTTTAAAATCCTTACACTCTATTGAACTCTTGTAAAAATTCCTTGAAATTCCTTAAAATCAAATAAAATCCCTTGAATTCCCTCAAAAGTAATTTGAAATCTCTTGCAACGCTGGATAAATTTCTGCTAGTATATAATATATATAATTGACTTTCTTTAAAAAATGATTAAAGTAAAAATAAAAAATTCTTTTTTAAAGGTTTGGTTCCAAAATAGACGTGCAAAATGGAGGAAGCAGGCTCGTTTACAATTGCTACAGGATGCATGGAGAATGCGATGTTTGGGTTTGGGAAGTGCTGCGCCACTTCTTCTTAGACCTCCGCCTCCGGGGGTGGATCGTCCTGACGCCTCTCCACCACCCCCATCCGCAATGTCTTCCCCACAAATTTCTACGTCTTCCGCTTCCGAAAAAATGTCCGAAAATGGGACTATAACAGTGCCAGCTTGTCGAGACTATCGAATTCTACCTCCACCTCATGGGTAAATATTAAAATAAAAATTAATCCTCTAATTTATGGGCTGTCAAAATCCAATTTTCCGCTTTATTCTTCTATATGATAAATATAGTATATAGATGTGAACTTTGGTCGGTTTATATTGATATATAATCGGCTGTATTAAATATTAGAATCTATTCTACAAATGTGTGCGATTTTCTGTAAGTTTTTATGCAATTATTTGGAATTTACAGATACACAATGTCCTGTGATAAATCTCCAGAAAGAGTTAAGTGCGGATGCGGTTCACCGCCAAGAAATACTGGAAGTCCTATTGAGAATGATGGCGCAGGATTAGTCATGAGAGAGAGACCGCAAGAATCTGAGATGGATCTTACGATTAAGGGACCTCACCCTCCACGGCATCCCCAAATAACATCCCTTTTTCATCACCTTTCCACAAATGCACAAGCGGAACTCAGTCCATCTTCCCAATCTATGGACGAACCTCTCGATGTTACTCTTAATAGTAACAAGAACAATTGAATCAAACGTGAGATAATTATTTAATATTAAAAAAAGTAATGAAAATAAATAGTGAAGTCGTGTTTGGAAAAATCATGTTTTTTAACCATTTCTTTACTCTAAAATTGTTTAATATTATTATTATTCAAATATTCAAAATATTCTTCAATATTCTAGAATATTGAATACTATTAATTATATATCACATTTTTATCACCTGCTTTAAAATTTTTATCGTGCAAAATTTTGTGAATAGAAGTTATATTTCTATTAAAGTTATTTATATCTTGACACGACCTCATTTTATATATCTCGATATTAAAAAAAATCCTTTCGTTCAAAGTAATCTAATCAGTGTGATTTTATATTAAGTTCTTATACATAATTTCCATCATTGTTTCAGGCACGACTTAAATGAAATTTTTAATTTTGATGCATTTTTTAAGAAAAACGCTGTGCTTGTAATCATTGAACTTTGTACGTCAGTTTTATATTTTTTTAACTTATATTTTATTAGCAATTTAATCAAGAGACTTCTGAAGCAATTTTTATTTCAAAGTATGAGGTGGGAAAATTAGTCATTATTAAAAATAGATTAAGCTTAAAATCTGTGAAACATTTTTTATCATTAATTAAACATGTTTTCGTATTAAATTTCAGTTTAATTAAAAAATTATTCATTCTAAACCGACGCAATTTTATCGTTTAAGATGAAAATTACACGATGCAGTGCCATTACTCAATAATTTATCTTGATTCTGAAAACAATTAGTTTGTAGGCGCCATCTTTGTAAATATACCTGTTGTGCAGTACATACACGTAACACGTATTGTTTAGAGTTAGTCAAGTTCGAATTAAAAGAGGAAGAAAGAATCATAAATATGAACTGTAATTAAATGATTAAATGATAAGTGAGAAAATATGTAATGCCAATAAATTTCTTGATTCGAACGATTTATATTTACTTTTTTTCCAACCTATCAAAAATACTTTAATATCTATGCATTTTTCAACTTCTCAATCCATATATATGTGGGAGTTTGTCTCATAGGGACTTAACGTTGCAAGAAATAATAATAAAATCCATACCGACGAAACACGCAATGTTCTCATTATTCGTTATTCACAGGAGTATTAACAAAAAATGAGGGTCCCGCATATTTCAGAATATTATCAGTTGCCACATGATCGATTAAGTAATTAGTAACAAATGCAGTGAAAGAAAAACAAGTTTTGCATAGTTTAATTATAAATCATTCTATTTAAATTTTTTAAATTTTAATTTGGATTATTATAATTAAATTTTCTTACGTTTAAAAATGAAATTTTAATTACTTTAACATTTGCAAGAGACCATAATCAAAGTAATTTATTGTTGGGTAATTTACTGACATTAAAAAAGTATAATTTATTCTTAATAGACATTTTCTAACTGTTATTACAACCGCTACATTGTGTCTTTATAATCAGAGTCCAGAGATTTAAGTTGTAAATCGCGTTTGTTTATCTCTACCGGAACGACCAAGCCCGAACCTATTAACTGTATCACATTGCAAAAAATGACATCATATTTTACTTTATTAAAAAAGAGAAAACAAATTTATATCGACAAATATAATGAAGATTCAATTCAAAATTATTTTTTTTTAATTATAAAGGATTTGAGTTCTTAAGCCCATCTTTAGTCTTAAAACAAGACAGTTCATTTTTTACGATCTTGTTTTACGACTGAAGATAGTAAATAAAGATAAAAACGTAAAAGAAGATATAATCTATCATTAAATATAAAAACAGATTTAAATTAAAGTGTACTAAAAACAAGCTGTAACTAGGCTTTTTTCTGTGCAAATTTTTGACGCCCTGCAAATTTCTTTTTTTGCAATAGGTTCAAGGGTGTGGTGCCTAATCAGAACACACAGGCATTCAATTAATATTATATATATATATATAATATATAATTATGAATATATATTACTTATATATAATATATATAATTTATGTATTATATAATAATATTGAACTTTATTAAGACAATAAATTCCGAGTAAAAAGGCTAACAGCGAGAAAAATTTTGTAAGGTAAAAAATTGTGTTTCCAGTTATGTCTACGGTCGATCGCCGTCGCCACGAGGTCTGTCTGCTACAGCTGCTACTATGCTTTTAAATGCTGAAGGCACCACATTTACAACTCAGTTCTCGTAGGACCGGCGGACCCGCCGTGTCGTTCGCGTTTCGTGAGGACCGAATATATACGAAAATGAGCAAATCTTACAATATTCTTTCCCAATCGCTTAAACGGAAGTTATAGCATTTGCAAAAAAACATCGAGTAATAATTAAACGAAAGAATTTCCTAATTGGAGTTCTATCTTATCAAGAACATACATATCAAGTGAATTTAATATCAATTGTTAAATTTTGCGATATTAATGACAATAGAAGATTAAAAGGTATAAAACTTTGATTATATGCAAAACCGTTTTTACCATTTTTATACTTAAAATATATTTAACTATCCTGTACCTTTATTTTATTTATATATTTATTTGTGGAAAATAAGCAAAGGTTTTTTATTTAAACTAATTTAGGATAATGTAGGTATTGAGTTAAGTTAATGAAATTGATTGATAAGTGTTGCAATAATTAGTCGTAGTAAATTATGATAGCATTAGAAGCAGAATTAAAAGTTCTCTTTAAAAACCTACAAGTAATTTACTTTTTAGGTCAAGTGGAGTAATTCGTTGAACACATTTAATGTATCTGGCATATTTAATCAATATTGTATCATCTAATTGCCTCAAGTGTCATATGGCTCTCTTATGTATCTCTAACAGGAAGATACAATAAATTTACAGTTGACTAATGATTATAGAGACACAAAAACTAGAACATTATTTTTTTATGAAAAGGTAATGTTATTCTAAATTAAAATGAATTAGGATCATAAAGCCGTTTACATTTCTGGCCGTTATTATATTATGAAAGTCAAGGTTGTGAACAATCAAACCCACGAAAAAGCGGAGGAATGATTCACGAATTAAGAGTATGAAATATTTTTAGATTGCGAACTAAATAAAGGACATAAACCGATCCCTATTTTAACGGCATTTTCCCCCTGCAATGCCATTTCTACATTTATTGAGATATCGAGTTGAAAAATTGTAAAATTAAATTAAATGCCTTAAGGGCATGTGATAATTACAATAAGAGTAATTTAGTTTCCCCAATTTTACGCAATAATAAATATTTTTTGCTAAAACTAGGCCATTTAATTAAAATGTCATTACAAAAATAAAAATAATTTCGGTAAAGTAGAGATAGGATAAGACCTTAAAAATTTTAATTTATACATTGGGAAATTTAATATTTTGATTCAGTAGTATTGTGTATGTCCATATAAATCGTGGGACTGTTTATTCTTACGGAATGTTCCGTAAGAATAGTCAATGCTATAAATCATTGGAAAGAATATTGTTCAGATTATACTGATCGTTTAAAATGACCTTTGCAGATGTAACGTAACGCGAAACCATTTATCTAACGGAGTAACAATTAATTAGTAGTTATTGTCTTGAAATAATTATACTGTTCCATTGTTAAAGAATAGAGCAAGGAATAATTAAAACACGCGATTACATGTTATATTTGACTAGCAGATAGATAAGTTGGTAAAAGATGCAGAATAAAAAATTTTGCAAATTTAATAAAGAAATGATCAATAATAATTTTGAAGTGTACGAAGCAAAAAAAATCTAATGTGAAAGCAGATAGATTCCCAAAGGTTTAAAAATATTGATAGGAGGATATCTGACTTTTTTTAAACGAAACGTATTTCTGATTTTTCAGACAAAATAATGAAGGCAATATTTTTCGTGACAATTGTCCTATTAATCGTCTTAGGCGAAGCGCATCAACCAACGTAAGCATTTTAAACTCAAAATACACTTTCTAATAATACGTTGGAAACTCATCAATAGATACCTAGGATATAAATAGTTTAAAAGATCTAACTTTTATAAATGATTTGAATATTTCTCGCCAAAATATTAGAAACATTTAAACTGAAGATGACTGAAATGATTATTTTAATTCCAGGTTTTTTAGAACATATCAATGCGTAAATAATGAATGTCAAAGGACACCTCATCCTATTGCTACTTTGGATCCTATTGATTTAAATGAAAAAGGACAACACACAACATTGGCAGCATGTCGTTTAGTTTGTGGAGAAAGTGGCAGTCTTTGGCCTATTCCAACTGGATTTTTGGATATTGGAGCGAGTGTAAGATAATTTTAATTTAAAATTTAATTATTATTATTCAAAATCAATGGCAAGGAAACTTTGATATTTAACTTGATATTTCTAGTATTTTCATGTCGACCCTCGAGATATATTCTTCGACACTTTGGAAACACCATTATCAACAAATCCAATTCTGGCAGAAATGATTGAAATTTTTCTAAAGAATGTATGGTTATTATGTGACCGCAAGTGCAATAGAACCGATGCCATAAGTATCACAATCTATCTGAAGGTTGAATCTGAAAACCTCGACATCAACTGGACTACAGATGAAGAATATAGTCTAGATATACCAAAAGGAAGTAAGTCCCCCTTTCAATCAATTCTTTTTTTATTTTCCTCTATTTTTACTAATCGAAAATTTTTTAAACACAATGCGATGTGTAAACCCTTGATAAGTGAAAGCTGAGATTTAAAGAGAAAGTTTTGCCCTCAATTGAAAAATATATATAAACTTCAGAGAAGAGTAATAACTTGGAACTAATAAAAAATTGATCAAAAAATATATCCTGAATAGAAAAGTTGACAGAAAATTAAAATACCAAATTATAAATGCCCGAATTTTTTACTTTCAAAAATCCAAATTAGTGGAAGTTTATAATTTCCGAATTGTGCAATTAAGGAATTATAAAAATAACACAAATTGACGATAAACAAAAATAACGAATTATAATTGACAGAATTTTAATTCACCTAGTTATTTCAATTCAATTAATTTTCTGCTATTTTATAATTCGGTAAGTTTAAGTTTAGGTAATTTATTAATTTGGTAAATATTAGATATTTATTTATTTTGGCATTTTTGATTAATCCCTAATAGCCTTATTTATTTTTTACGATAGGAAGCAACAGTAAAAAAGTATTAATAACCGCACCTTCAGTTTATGGAGTGCGACATGGATTGGAGACTCTTTCACAGTTAATAACACCTAGTCTAACAATGACAGGAGAACGAAAATTAGTTCTTGTGGACTACGCAATGATTAAGGACAAACCAGTGTTTCCTCATCGAGGATTATTAATTGATACTGCGAGAAATTTTCTTCCAGTTCACGATATTTTAAGGACTATAGATGGACTCGCAGCAACAAAAATGAATATTTTACACTGGCACGCTACTGACAGTCAAAGTTTTCCTCTTGAGATCAAGAGCCTTCCATCGATGTCTTTGTAAGATTAATTTTTTTATGACTAATTATCTATATCTTCGTGAATCGTAAGTCTAATTAATATATTAATTTTTAGCTATGGAGCTTACGGTCCAGAAAAAACGTATACTGCAAGTGATATCGCAGAGGTGACTAGATTTGCGAAGATTCGAGGAGTTCGAGTAATTTTGGAACTAGATTCTCCTTCCCATGCAGGAGCTGGTTGGGAATGGGGACCAGAAGCTGGTCTTGGAAATCTAGCAGTTTGTATAAATAGACAACCCTGGAGGGAATTTTGCATTCAACCACCCTGTGGACAGTTAAATCCTGTTAATCCAAATACATTTAGAACTTTAAAACATATTTATAAAGATGTCCTTGATATTGTGGGCACTGATAGTATTCTGCATCTTGGTGGTGATGAGGTACGTAATTAACAATTATATCTCCTCAGTATACAAGAAACAATTAATTATAAACTGCCTTTTACTGTTTAAGCTATTTCTAAATTGTTGGAACGCTACCCCAGAAATAACAAACGTGATGATACAAAGAGGAATGAGTCTTCAGAATGAAGACTTCCTTCAACTCTGGAGTGAGTTCCACTCAGCACAAGTGGACCTCATAAAAGAGATAACTGGAAAAAGTGATACGAAAGTGATAATTTGGAGTTCACAACTGACTACACCAAATTCAGTAACAAAGTTCATTGACAAAAACAAATTTGTGATACAAACCTGGGTCGAATCAGAATCAGAGCTTAATACCGATTTATTAGATCTTGGTTATAATTTGATAGTTTCTACAAAAAATAGTTGGTACTTGGACCATGGTTTTTGGGGTATAACGAAATATCATACTTGGAGAGATGCCTACAAAAATCGAATACCTAGAAAGGTAATATATATTAAAATACTTAGTTATTATCGTCATCACAACACCTATTCTTATTAAAAAAATTTAATAATTTTTAGGAAGGAATTCTTGGGGGCGAAGCTTGTATGTGGGGAGAATATGTTGTTAGTGGAACTTTGGATTCACGTGTTTGGCCACGAACAGCTGCGATTGCTGAAAGACTTTGGAGTGATTCTTTAACTCTAACGACTGCAGAAGTTGAACCCAGACTTTGGGCTCAAAAAGAAAGACTAGAGTATAGAAATATTTTTCCTGAGGCGATTGCACCTGAATGGTGCAGTCAACATGAAAGTCAATGTTTGTGAACAAATTTTCATTGGGAAGGTTATTGCGAAATACACTGCCATTAAAATTATTTAAAGGTTTTAGTGCCCAAAGTAAATAAAAAAATGTTCACGATCATATCAATCAATACTGTGATTTTTTATAATAGTCGATTAAAATAAATAATTCAAAATAATCGTTTGTAAATTATTCAAATATTCATTCTAAATGTTTTTACGATTTTTTTTCACTAAAAGATCTATATTCATCCCATACAATTTCCAATTAAAATGTAGAGATGTGACGTCAAAAAAATTACGACAAGGTCTCTCAAAACTTACCATTTGCCCCGAAGACTATTTCCCTCGAGCAAACGGCTAAACTTGGTTATGACTTGGTTCTCGTCTCATCCGACTATTTACGTCACGAGTTCCATAAGAATCTAAAAAAAAGGAAAGTCAAAATCATTAAAAATGGGAAATACTAAAAAAGAATTTTAAAATTGGAATTTTTTCGGATTTGTTACGTACTTCCATAAAATCACGATAAATCATGAGCCTTAAGAGTGTTGGATCCAAATTCTAAACTCAAAATTTAATTCCTGATTTTACTCCACAATTATTGGAATCAAATATCTTTTCACTATGTAATATTGTGTTCTGTTTTAAAATAGAAAGGTGCTTATAGAGCGAAAAAATGATTTATTATTTATCATGTAAAATAAAGACATTGAATTTCAATGTTAAAATTTGGTCCAACATCCTTAAAAACTCAGATTTCTCCTGAAATGTCTCAGCATTGATCTAATCTTCAATCCTTCCAATCATTTGTTGCACTTAAAACACTGAAACTAGGTTATGAACACAAAAGTCCTTTCTCGTTCCGTTTTATTGACGAGCTTTGTTTTAACCGCAACAACCGAAATCAAAGAATTTATTCGTTCACAAGTTCGGAATTTACTAATTTTCCAATATTCATTTCAACTCCTTAAAAAGAGCACGCGAAAACTTGTGAAAAGTAATTATACTTTGCGGAACCTTCGACCCATTGTCGATGCACGATCTATAGATTCTAAAAGTTATATGCACATATATATGCAAATCATGCATATGTTGCACTGACACAAGATGGTGACACTGATAACTTCATTCAAATATATTATGTATATCTTTGCTTCATTGTTTTCAATAACCTCGAGGCTTGGAAAAGTTATCGACGACCCTGCACTAATAATTAAAGAAACACCTGAAAACGCGAAAATACTTTCTCGTTCCGTTTTGTTTATGAGTTTCATTTACGTTAGAAAATCCCGAAGTTGCCTTTCGTTTACCCATGGCAGCATACACGAGTCAACTACTTTTCATTCTCGATTTTAGATTTTTTCCCACTGAAATCACAGAATCTATTCGTTCACAAATTCGGAATTCACTAGTTTTAAGTATTCACTACAATTTTTTTAAAAAAGCAAACGAAAACTTTTGAAAATCAACAATATGTGGAACTTTCGATCCGTTATGCGTCAATTCGAAAGTTCGAAACTCTAGAAACTGATTCGAAACCAGTGTTCTCAAAGTTGGCTACCTGCGCGCGCACCGCATTTTGACTTCCGGCTGAAAAAATTCTGTAATTGCCTGAAAACTGGCGCGCGATTCAAATTTTGACCAATGATAGCATTTCTTTGGTGGGATGCCAAAATGTGCTGCGCGCGCAGGCAGCCAACTTTGATGAACTTTGAGAAGACTGGTTGCGAATCAGTTTCTAGATTCTAAGTTTTAGTTTCGAATCGATGCGTAACGGATCGAAAGTTCCACATATTGTTGATTTTCAAAAGTTTTCGTGTGCTTTTTTAAAAAAATTGTAGTGAATACTTAAAACTAGTGAATTCCAAACTTGTGAACGAATAGATTCTGTGATTTCAGTTGGAAGTAATCTAAAATCGAGAATGAAAAGTAGTTGACTCGTTAGAAACATTTGAAAGTCACTGACATACAAGATGGCGGTACTTGGTGAACTTCTCTTGGAATATCAAATTTTTTAAATTACGAATGAATGTAATTTGTAACCGACACTGAAACATCTACCCTTCTACAGGTTAGTTATTTACTCGATTTTTATCATATTATTCGCCATATTTATTAAGATAAATGGGAGAATATTAAATTGTTTCCTAATTGATTCCCGCGTAAATATTAAATTTGAATTTAACTATCGCTAGGCGGCAGCACTTCCAAATCAACTTCCGTTTCCGCCCACCATAAAGAATTTTGCGAATATCGCGCACGCGTGTTGCAACTTGAAAACAGTTTAATTTTATCTCGAAATGACAGACAATGACAGGATGATAGTTAATAGTTAAAAGTGTTGATTACTTGAATCGCGTGCAGATAAATACTGGAAATTAGAATAGAATTTTTTAATCACATCAAGAACACGAAGCTCTTTTCAAGTATCAAATCCATAGAACCCAAGAGCAATGTGAATCTTATAACGGTTTCGACGAATCTCTGACATGACACGTATCTAAATATTAAAAGAACAGTAAGTAATTCAAGTATTCAGTAATTTGCATTTTACGATGATGATATTTTTGAGATTTGTATTTGTCAATAAATGTTTCGATATAAAAACGCGATGAGTCGCATACTATTGAGTGAAATTCGTGATAGTTTTCGGTATCAGAGGTTATGTTCGCATTTTGGAAAGAGTACTTTTTTTTTACACAAATGACAAAGAGGATGGCATAAATTAATTTTGACGGCATATGTCATGATTTTTACAACAAAGGATCTTGCAAAATATAATTAAGGTAATTATGGTGGTTACTATTTTTTAACATTGTTGTTGTAGGATGTAATTGCTTTCTTTTGATTGGTTTTGATAAGTGGTGCACTGAACTTATGTTTTTTATCACATTAGTGCTGTGAAACACTGTAAAACTAAGTTGTTTGAATTCATTTTTTGACTTATTTTAAAGATATTAAAATATGGCACGTTCCAACAGTTGCAGAAAAATTACAATTTCTAACAATTATTTTACAAAAAATTGTTTAAACAATTAGCGTACTAAATATGTATGCAATAATAAGCGACGTAGTGTACGAAATTTAAAAAAAATAGACATTTCTACCTCCTTTTTGAGAAAAGTTGGAAATAATTCATTAATTGAAAAATTTTGTAAAAAATAATTAGAGATCTTTATATCAACTAATTTGTAGAAAAATGACAATTTTTGGCAGTTATTTTACAAAAGATTTGTTAAACTTTTATATCAACTTTTTCGCGCCAACTTTCAGCCTTTACGCAATGCATAATAATAATTGTACAATTCTACAAGTTTTTAATTATCATATTTACTGCTGCAGGAATAAAGTTCCATCGCAATGGACATAATAAGCCTAGAAAGCGTAGAGACTGGAATTCGTTCTTCCAAAAATGGCTCGCCAATTCGATGCAATTGTATCAGTTCAAACTCAATTTGCTACGTGACAGTAACAATCGCAACTTTAGCATTCTTAGGCGCAATAGTTTTTATCTGTCGAGATTATATCAAAGTTCTTCTCTACTGGATTGAACATCAAAATGGATGGATAATTACAATTATTTTCGTGGCCTTATTTACTGTCGTGTCGTTTCCGATAGTGATAGGTTATTTGTTCCTTATCATTGCTAGTGGATACCTTTTTGGTATTCTTCGGGGAATAATGATGGTCGTCTTATCAGCGAACCTTGGAATTGCAATTGCACATGCTACACTCAGCGCTCTTTCTTCAAAATTACCGATTGGAGCACTTTTACAAAGTGACACTGCTCGAGCAATTTTGAGGGTAATCTCTGGACCTCAAGGATTTAAGGTTGTGCTTTTTACAAGACTTACGCCAATCCCTTTTGGCCTGCAAAATACTATTTTCGCGGTAAGTTTCTGTATTGAATCTATTTATTTATTAAATTTCTAAAGAGGAATTTAAATTGTTGTAAAAAAAGTAGTATAGACTTTAAAATTCAGTAGAAGAGTCTTTAACTTCAGTCACAAAAGCATATGCTCATTTCAAGGTTATTTTTTTTTTTTTTTGTTTAGACATCAAGTACAAATTAAAAAGTTGTCTCAATAGATTCTAAGGATGGTAGTTAAGAATTTAATGGTTGAATATTAATGCTAAATCTTTTCAATTCTCTGAATAAACTATGAGTTAGCAAATCATTATGCATCATTTTAATACAGCCAATTAGCTATTCATCAATAGCTCGTTTGTTTCATTTGCCCTCAGATATTGGTTTAAAAATAATCTCAAGGCCTTACATTCTGTTGAATGCCAATTGTTTTTTTTTTTCTAGGCGATAAACATATAAACTCTGGAAGAGTCAGGCAACTGATTGATTAAAGTTAAAATTTTCATTCTAACGTCTATCTAAATTTATTATTTCTATTTACGAATTTGGGTAATCATGTATTGATTAATTTATTTTTGTACTATCTTTTCGTACAATTTAATTTTTATTATTCATTATTTATAGGTGAGCAACATTAGTGGAATTCGATACCACATAGCAAGTGCGCTGGGTTTGCTTCCTGCTCAGTTAATCAATGTTTACTTGGGTAGTAGTTTGCGATCTATGCAAGATGTACTCGAAGATAAATCGACTGCTGCGACTGGATACATCGTTTTTATCTGTCAGGTATAATTTAATCGCAAACTATTTACGTTGATTTGAAAAAATAGCAGAGTAAAATAATCATAAGAGATATTAAATTGACGATTTTAGATAATGATAGGAGTCTCCCTAATGGTTTATGTAGTGCAAAAAGCACGGAGGGAACTTCAAGTGGCTCTGATGGAAGCCGATCTCGAAGCCATGACTGAGAGTTCTCATTATCTCCTTGACTCGCTACCAGAGACAAAAATTGATTTTTCGAGTCTCATTGCCTAACTAAGATAAGGTCTGAAAAACATGACAAAATTTGAATTAGAAACCAGTATTTTGGTATGATAATCTAAACTAAGTTTTCCATTTTTCTTTTTTTACTTTCGAGACGCCAGACTGGACAGAAAAATGTGCCAATTTCATGGCCAAATTTATTTTTGATTTTGTTAGATTTGCATTTAAAACTTGTTGACTTGTTTTTTAAGTGATTAATGGATTGCTATAATTATTATTGATTGTACAAAATCCATTTTGTTATTTTTAACTGTATTTGTTATCAAACTTTCACTGGTTCTTCCTAGATTTTACTAACTGTGAGTTTAATTACGTGATTGAAACGTATATGCATTTACGAAAGTCATTTTTTTTACAAAAATTGTTTTTTTTTTTTTTTGTAAAAGAGAAATAAATTCTGTCAATGTGGATTGAATTTGACTTCTTAGTCAAATATTGAGTTTATAGGTAGAAGGCTAAGAAAATATTCAAAGATTAGTTCATTAAAATATTTTAGAATACTTTCTCATTACTGGTTCAAGTGACAAATCACGGTTTAAATAATTTTAAACAAGTTAATCGATTGTGATTTATGGAACTGATGTCTTTAATTATAGTATAGGATAGGTATTTTTATTAATATTTATGAGTATGTGATCAATAGCAGTAAAAATAATATAGGCGATTTTACAACAAAAATCCGTCTTTATTTTGTTTCGACGATATTTTATGAAAATTACTGACTAATAATGAATCTCTTTATCTATAATTGTGAGTGTAAAATAATCTGTTTCACAATTTAATCCTGTTCGACGATTATATTGTACTTTAAATTGAGAAAGTACAGTCTTATATTGATAATTTCTATTAAAACATAAAAGCAACGATTTTAGAGTCTGATGATATTTCACTTTTATTTATTATAACATGGCACTAGAATTTTTATTCACTTCTCAATTCATGTTCCTGCACATAAGCGGCAAACGCTTTATAACTTAGCATAAATTATATGAAAAATTGTACAAATGTATCATACAAAAGATGTGAAAATAAACCCAAGCATACGATATATTTTCTCTTACCTTTTCGAGATCATTCGAGTTTTAAAGTACGTTTTACTTAATTTAAATTATCACCTGATGCCATTTTTTAAAGATATTTATTGATTATTAAAGGCTTTGAAGTAAATTCTTATCACAAAATTCTATTTCTTCATTTTATCCATAATATCCAAAATATCCATAATATTATGGATAATTTGTTGAGTAAAACGAGAAAATCATTTTTTGAGCTTAGAACTTGGATGCAACACCCTTAATTGAATCCAAGATTTAATTGATACCCATGAATACAGATTCCTTATCGGTTAAGGTTCTATCTTGGTGCCTTTTTAAAGCTATTTCTATTATCTCTACAGTGAAGTCCGCATCTTCTTTTGTAATACACATCGGTGGTTTAAGTCTCAAAACCTGAAACCATAAAATAGATAATTGAAATCAAATAATAACTATCTTTGATTTTTATATTTTATTTTATGGGATTTAAAAATAATTACGTTTGCATGTAATCCTCCTTTTCCGACCAAAACTCCACAGTCTTTTATATCCTCAAAAATCTCTATCATGTGCTCACTTTTTAAAGGTTTTTTGGTCTCGGGATCGTTTACGAGTTCCACTCCAATCATCAAACCTTTTCCTCTAACGTCACCAATTATATTCGGAAATTCCAACATTAAAGTGCTCAGACGGTGAAGCAAATATGTTCCAATCTCTAATGAATTTTCTTGTAATTTTTCATCTTCTATCACCTATAAATGTTATAATCTGTATATCTACTGATTTTTTAAATAGAATTATGGGTATAGAGCGAAAAAAATGTATAATTTTAATACTTTTTGAGTAAAATTAAAATATTGAATTTTGAGATTAATTTTGAATTCCTTATTTTATGCAAAAAGTATTAAAAGTAAACATTTTTTCGCTCTATAGGCACATTTCTATTTTAAAACAGAATACATCTACAGAGCGAAAAGATATTTAATTCTAATAATTGTTCTGTAAAATGATGAATTTTATTTTGATCTTAAAATCTGGATTCAACAGTCTTAAGTAATTTATCTGTATGTTTTTTTCAGATTTGGGGAGAAAGGCGATACTGTAAAAATTACAGAAAACTCGCTGAAATATTTTAACAAAAATACCTTTGTTTAGTTGTGTGAGTACATTTAAATTTACTGAGCGAGCGAATGACCGCAAAATATATATGTAAATATTTTCAAGAGGTCGGATGTCAAGTGCTCTTTATGCAATTTCATTCTTCAAAAGTATCAAAGAATTTAAAACTTATTTGATAATTTGAAAAATGACAAATTAAATTTTAAAATCGTCGAAAAAATTATTTTTGGAAACTTACGTTAATAACTGCAGAGCCAACAGCACAGGCTACCGGATTGCCACCAAATGTGTTAAAGTGTGCGGCTTTGGTTAAAGCATTTGCAATTTTTGGGCTGGTTACTACGGCACCTAAAGGAAATCCATTTCCAATTCCTTTGGCCAATGTCACAATATCCGGTTGAATCCCATGTGCTTCAAATCCCCAAAAATGTTCTCCGGTTCTTCCAAAACCGGTTTGAACTTCATCTGATATAAAAAGGCCTCCATTTTTATGCACGTGATTGGCTACTTTGCTCAAATAAGTTTTTGGGTATTGAACTGCACCTCCTATTCCCTATAAAATAGATTTTAGTTTGAAATTCAAGTACTGAATTTATTAATTAAGACATCTTAAAGGATTTCAAGAGGTTTAAAGTAATTTTAAGGAACTTAAATTTTATATTTCTTTGATATTTTTTTGAATCCTTTGAAATCTGTTAAGTCACTTGGAATATATGTATTTCTATAAAATTTTTTGAAATATCTTGAAATCTTTTGAAATTTTTTGAAATCTTCTTGAATTTATTTTATATGTTATAAATTATTGACAAAGACCCAAAGACGCATACTTTAAGATGGGCATGACATTCTAGTTTATTAAATTTAAGTGTTTTATATAAATAAAAAAATTAATATAAAAAATCAGAGAATTTTCTAAGTAAACTGATTTCGATATTAGTTTACATTTATGAGTTAATTTGAAAAATAGGAAGTAGGTCAAATACAAGAATGCATAGTAAACTGAAAGAAAGGTTCATTGATCTCTGGAAGGTCGAGTTTCCATTCCGATTGCAGCACTTCGCTTGAAAGTAAACACGTTGATTCATAATTAATTCATCTTGTATATGAGATATACAAGATTATTTTTCTATTAAGTACATTTTTGAATTTTATAAAAATAGAAACTCATCAAATGAAATTTTTCATCCCTAGTTCAATTTATCTAATCAATGCTGCACTTTGCTTACTTGCATACAAACAAGTCTTATCAAATATCTCTAAAATTGAACTGTTGACATCAGAGATTAAAAAATTGAATTTCTAGACTTAGATTTGAAATAGGAAATACTTTCTTCGCTTTCTAGTAAAATTAACAGCACTTTATCCTTTAGTTATCTTTATAAAATAATATAAATTACATACTTGAATACTTTCAGCAATAAAAGCAGCGACATTTCCGTCTCTGGGCAAAGAGAATTTAAATGTGTCTAAAAACTCCGAAAAGTATTTTTCAGATGCAGTGCATTCACTTATACCACAATTGCATTTTCTGCCTCCTGGTGGAATTGGACTATCTCTACATCGAGAACCCCCCCAGGGTCCTAAATAAACATCAGGATTCATTACCTGAAAATTAAAGATATTTGATAAAAAATAATTAAGGATATTGCAACCAAATTTTAACTTCAAAATTCGATTTCCTCATTTTAATCATAAAATATTATAAAGAAATATTTTTTCACTCTGTATACCTACTTATTTTAGAAATAGAAATGTGTCTATAAAGCGAAACAAATTTTAGTTTGAATACTTTTTCCTTAAAACGAGGAATTGAAAATCTGACATCAAAATAATTCATTCTCTTCATTGTACAAGAAAAGTATTCAAATTATACATTTTTTCGCTTTATATGCATATTTCTATTTAAAAATTAAATTGCGTTATAGAGCGAAAAAATATCAAACTATAAGTTTTGTTAAGTAAAATGAAGAAATCGAATTCTGAAGTTAGAATTTGACCCAACATTCATAATGCATATAAATTTGTTTATATTTTTGTTTCAGAAATGGTTTCAGAATTCAAGTGGCTTCTGAGTTGAGAAATGATAAAGATGGTCAAAATAAAAATACTCAACATGAATGTGTCCAGAAGGTCGATGAATAGGATGTCTAAAAGTGGACATTGCTGTTGTAGTGGAAGCAGCATAAGTACCACCGTGATAACAATTTTTAAGAGAAATAACGTCATGGCTTCCGGTATAAAGTCTCGCCATTAATAGGGCCAGTTCCGTGGCTTCGGAACCACTGTTTACTAAATAAACAACCTTCAAATCTCCAGGTAATTTTTTTGTTAATTTTTCAGCGTACTCCAAAAATCGAGGATGCATGTAAATCGTTGTCGTGTGCCCCAATTTCAACATTTGTTCTGTTGCTGCAGCCACTACGGTTCTAACAACATTTCAAGCAGAAAATTGATTTTTATAGAAAAATATAATACCAGTCATCACAGCTCGTCATCTATTTTAAATTTATTCATCTTTTTTATACCTACTTTGGGAATTTTTGTTACCTTTTCACCCTTTTTCAATTGATAAAGTTGAATCATATGAAAATTTATTTTATTTATCACCCTTTTTATTGACAATAGATACTGTGATGACTGCAATACAATTTTTTTTCACAGTTCATGAAAAATACTATTGTTAGAAAGTACATAATTAAAATGCCTTGAAATTTTTCGTTTAAACGAATGGAAATGAGAATCCGAGAATCCATTTCTCAAGAATATATTTACAGTCATTAATATGTAAATAGTTTAAAAATACTTACGGATGAGAATGTCCAACCGAAACGGTGGCAATTCCTCCAAACATATCTAAATATCTTTTTCCGTTATGATCCCAGAGCCACTGTGCTCTTCCTTCATGAAATAGTAGAGGTTTTTTGTAAAATGGTTTCAAACTTGGAGATACAGTCGTACCATGAGCTTTTGCCAGAATTCCGTAATCGATTCCCTGTAATAAATTTCATTTTAGACTTACTATTTACCTAAAACAGTATTAATATCCTTTTTAATAATGAATACAAAATTCGAAATTACTATTTTCAAAAAAAAATTCCAGAGCCTTATAGAATTACTTTGGAATTTCTAATGCGTTTTTTTTTTTTTTTAATTTCTGAAAATTATTTATCACAAAATAAACAAACTTACATGATAAGTAGAAGGAATGTGTTTGCATTCTGGTAGTTCAGGTGGACTGGACGTGCTAAGTTTACGAATTTGAACCCAGCGAGTACCAGCAGCTTAAAACGTGATAAAATAAGTAATAAAAGTATTTTCTTTCTTGTACAGTAAAAGCAAGCACTTTTTAAATTTTTTAGAAACTCACATTTTAGGAAAGGCATTTTAATTTTTGTAATTTATTTTCTGCTATTAATCCAGATTTATTTTAACTCCAAAATTACTGTCATTCTCGGATTTTTAATCTTTTTTTTTCTTGTTTTTTTTTTCTTAAAACTTTTAAAACTAGAAAATATGTTAAAATTAAAAGAATTGAAAGGTAAAATGGCTTTTCTGTTTATATAAAAAAAAAAAAAAACACTTTGAGTTACAAGACTTCTTCTAAGCCGTCCACCTGGTGTTAATACGATCGTCAAACTGTTCAGCGACGATTTAACAGGGAAAAGACTATTTGAAACTTTCTACGTGTACTTGCGCACGCAATCTAACAGAACAGGCAACCATTGTAACATTCGTGATATAAAATCATTCTTCTATAGGCGAGTTTATTAAATTTTCAAAAGAATTCAGAAGATTTTTCAAAATTATCATAAGCATAAATTACTGACAAAGGCGCGCTCATAACATTCTAGTAATCTAGGTTATTAGTTTTATCAAAATTCCAGATCGTTCATTTATTCTTTTTGTCACGGATATTGTGGGGAGCATTTCAAAGTGAAAATTAAAGGAAAATAGAAAAGCGATAAAAAAAACTTAATCTATTTATAACTTATTCATTTATTTACAAATATTTAACAATGTTTTTTTTTTAGAAAATTGCAAAACAAATTTATCTTTCCTCGATTTCCCTTCGTGATTCTTCAGCGACTTCCGCTTTCGAATCTCCTTCCAAAAGCTTCCAATCTTCTTCCACTTTCTTCCTCAATGTAAAGACTACGTGTAATTTGCTTAAAATGGGATTTTCTTTTTGCAAGCAACGAATCCATGAAAGAACTGAATCTTTAGATGAAGTTCCAGTAGCGCAAACAGAATAAATCGTCTCTTCCCTTTGCTCATGTACACTCGGATATTCTATTACAGACGTCTTTTTCAGTCCAAAATATGAAACATTTATATTCGACGTATCTGTAACAAAAAACGATTTATTTAATATTAAATATGGTTGACCAATTGTGTTTAAGGATGTTGAATCCAAGTTCTAACTTCGAAATTAGAATTCCTCATTTAAAATAGACATACATATATTTCGAAAAGGAAGTCATCTACAGAGTGAAAAAATACATAGTTCTAATATTTTTGAATAAATTGAGGAAATCGAATTTTGAAGTTAGAACTTTGATCCGTAAATTGCTAATTTTCTCATTTAATCTCATCCACGAAGTTGGTAATTAATTAATCTCATCACTTCGTGATCTCAACTCACCATCAGTATCAATTCTAGGTATTTTTATCGTCTCCTTCTCAGTTTTCGTGAGCAAAACAAAATAATCCACTGCCCTGTCTCCCACCCAGTTTGTAAAAGGTCCCTCAACATAAACAACTTTCTTAAGAGGTTTATGGTTCGCAAGTAATTTTTTTTGTGTAGGTGCCATTGCAGAAACAATCCACGTTTTATCAATAGAATCCTCCACAGTATCAGTTTGAAAAACTGTTAATTCTGATTGATAGTCGACACTAGATATTCTTGAAATTAACAACTTTGCTAATTCCAAAGGATCATTCGGCAAAGGTTTCGGCAAGGGCCAAGGATTTAAATTTTTAAACTTAGGCATCCAATACATCATTCTCCAAAATTTGTGTATTGCTATCGAGTCCTTGCCAAATGTATTCCTTAATATCCTTTCGGTTTCGATATCTGGAATAATTTTGTTGTTCTCCATTTTCTCTAAAATATACGTAGCACACTTTTGCTCTTTTGGATAGTGCATAAATTCAGCCTGAAATCTATTAGTGGGAATCATCTTCCCCGCTGGAAAAGTACTGAGTAATTTTTTATAACACTCAAGGTCTTTATTCACTCCAAACTCATCCATATATTTCAAGGCTGCGTAAATAAACGCGACGCGGTCCGATTTTCGCCCAGATTGACTTTCGTATCTTCTCAAACATTCTAAATAAGTTTCCTTCTCTTTTTTTTCTTGCATTTCAAATGAGTAGAGAGTAAGAGCTGAGTGAGCGTAGTCCTTTTCTTCATTATTTTTCTTACCGTCTTTTTTGTCACTGAAGAAACGCTTAGTAGTGTAGTTTATAAAATTTAGATTAGAAATTGTTCTTGATTGGTGATATTTTTTGGATGACAAAAGAGATCGAGTTGACAATCCAATATTAAGTATTTGCACTGACCTTTTCGTTGCTGAAAACATTGTTAGCAAGTGTTTAAAATCGCTTATAAATTGTTTTTAAAAATGACTCATTTCTTCACTATTTCAGAGTTTTTTAAACACATTTTTAATGTTAATTACACTCTGTTTAAGAACAAAATCACCTTTTGCGGAGCACTTTTCTTATTTCGAAAAATTGTCAATTTCGAACGTTCCGAAAATTCGAATCTTTATATAACCTCCAAAAACCGGTTTTTACTTCGGTTTAGGTTTTATTTCTTCCAGAACGGTTATATTTGCTAAGATTATATTTGTGGGAGTTTTTCTACAATTTATTTACAAATGCAATTTCGATTTTAGGAGATTTCAATTAAATAAAACACGAATTTGTATCAATTATGTTAAAGCACTTGTGTACTGGACAGCCCCATTTTTATTTTAGTCCTTATGGTCCTTGCTATTTTTGCCACAGAGGGCGCCATTGAATTAAAAAAGGCGCCAAATTTGAAATATTTTATGTTCAAAATCTTATTGAATTCAGTATAGTAATATGTACTCTGTGACAGTAATCAAGGTATTTATTCAGAGCTGAAAATTAAAAAAAAACAGTACATATTTCATGTTCATGCGTAACAATGTTTTAAATTCTGTGATAATTACCATAAGAGCAAATTTAGTTTCAACAACTCTTGTGGTTGGCATAATTTTATCACATCATTCTCTTATAATACCATTAATATAAATTGTGTTATATTTAATTTTTATAAAGATTTCTTTTATTTCAGAACATATCAATTCAATTACCAAATTTAGGAAACAATAATTAAATATTCTATTGATGAAAAAGTGCTTTATCAAGTGCTGCCACTTTCAGAGAATTCTTTAAAGTTAGAAATTACCGACGGCAGTTCTATTATTCAAAATTGCTTTATCCTTCAATAATTATTTTTTTTTAGTTTTTTTTATTGTTTTATAGTCCAACGAGTCCAACTTTAATTAAAAATAAAATCCAGAGTGTCAGAAAATTTTTAAGTATGAATCGCTTAAATTTGAATAATTTAATAATAAAAGCATTCAAAATCCCTATAATTAAAGATTTGAAATTAAAATGTTCAAAAATAAATCTGTTGAATTAAAATTAATAATTCATTAGTCTCTTAAAATAATGTTTTTTACTCGTCCCTTTATTTTTAAATTTAAGATGATTTTCAGAATTTCGAAACGAGGGTTTTACCTGAGGAAATTCCGGTTATCTGCACATAAACGGAATTTCCCCCCTAGAACCTGATTTCTGTATTGATCATATCATACTTGATTAGAATAGAAATTAAATTCTTTAGTAAATAAAATTAATCTCCTGTTCATTGTCATGTGGTGTGCTATTAGAAATAAATTTTTCGACATCTATTATTCGATGCTATAATCCTTCGGATGACTATATAAGAATCTTTAATACATATTATCAGGGACTAGAAGAATGTTGAGGTACCATCCAGTACCACTCGCTAACGTGACGTCAGCTCATCTGATTCTTTTTCTATAAATTTATTGCTTGAGATTTTCAAAAGAAAAATTATAATATTAAACAATGTTGTTACAATGTTAGAGAAAAACTTCTATTTGCGGAAATAAGCTTCTTTGGAATTCTAAAGTGTCAATAATTTGTTAGAAATATGGAATCATCTGAATTTTAATAAATTAATTATTCATTAATTTCGTAATGTATTTTTAAAGGTGCTAAATTTTAGCATATTTTTCAAAATACTAATTAAATTACAATACTATTTTTAGTATAAATTTTAGACTTCGTTTTTATATTAGTCAGTTTCTATAGAGTCTAGTTTTTCAGATCCTCTTTTAGAAAAATTGAAATTTTTTAAAATCAATGAAAATTTCTTAAATTCTTTTTAAATCTTTCGAAACCCCTTTAATTCCCTTGAAATTCTTTAAAACTATTCAAAATATCTTGAGATCTTTTGTTAATCTCTTTGATCTATCAAAAAAAAATTTCAAAATCGTTCGAAATGCTTCAAATTCATCTCAATATCAAATTGCTTTCAATTCTTTTTCATTCACCTTGAATTATTCACTACCATTTATCATATTATTTATAATCATACTAATTTCTACAAATAATTCTGTTAACAGTGAATTAGAAAGCGCGAGATGGTTCAACTGTAATTCACAATGACAATCGGAATTTTGGTGAGTACTAGATAATCAAAGACATCAATAGTTGAAAATTCAATATATTAACCAGATCTTTTTACAGATTTGATTTTTGAATTGAGCCAACCAGCAATTGAGAAGACAAAAGAACAATTAGAGAAAAAACTGATGATGGTTAATTATTAATAGTACCAGACTACCAGTGGAGCCGTTGATAATGATGCTGGCAATAAGCGATTTCGAGGATTCCAAGGAGGACTCATTAGCAAAAATTTCAGTGAGTAGGAGATAAACAAAACATATAATAACAACAAAAACATCAGCAGCTAAGGTACAGCGCGATCGTGCCGCTCTCTGCTGTGTAAGTCGTGACCTTGTGGCATTTGGTACCTGGCTGTGCCAGCCGGCGCGCACACTAGGACATACCAATACCAGTCAGTACTAACTCACGGACGTGGTACCACGATACGACCACGAACCACAAAACAAAGTACCATCTCTTTCTTACTCTCTCGTTCCCTTCCACATCTCCAATTCTCCAACTCCAAGTGGAAGTCCCCACTAGCTGCCAGGATCACTTCTCGTGGCTATACCCCACTCAACAGACATCAATGCCCTGTGACTGTGGTCTCATGGTTTGAGCCCTTATTACCTTATGGCTTATGCTTACAGCTTAGGCTCTTAGAGCTCAGCATGTAATGTGTAATGGGCACTGATGTATGTATTCTATGGATACGTACACATTGAGCCCATCCTTGTGCCTTTCGATCGGATGATCGTTATGTACGTTTTCTCGCGAACACGTTTATTAGCTCGCAAATGCCAGAGCCTGCGACCTTTCCTATTGTCCCGCGACGTAACGTTTGTTGCTCGTCCGTTTGTTGTCCGATACATACAGGCAAATAAGACTAACAAATACATACAGTCAATTATGATCGAGAGACCGACCTTTTAGTCGAGACTTGCTCCAACCGCTTTGAGAGATTAGGTTCATCAGGTTCACCTGCTGGGATTCTTGGAAAGATTTACTGTTCGAAAGAGTTCATATCAACAGTCATCAATTTACCTATTGTCATTAAAAAAGAGGAAAAGGTGATTTTTTAAATCTCTGGAATTTATTAACATCACTTAAATTAACTTGCAATTCTTGAACTCTCTGGAAATTATTTTAAATCATTCAAAATCGATTCTTCACCCTGCACTTTGATACTAAATTATTTTCAATTCCTTTAAATTCCCCTTGAATTATTCTTTAATTCTTCTGAATTCCAAGAAATAGCTGGAAATTTTTTCCTGAATTTTGAGAAGCCGCCCAGAAACAAATTCCGGATTCTGGAAAAGCGTTTGCTCCCGAGAGTAATTACAGACATTGCTAGTCTGAGAACACGTCAATAAGTCACTTAATTGAGCGCGAAGGTCAGAATAGAGGAACTGCAATTTCTCAACAAGAAAACCTTGCGAATCGTTTCTAGATTTTTTAATATACGACGAGAAAGAGAGGAGGTTAACTAAAATCGTGCAATTGAATCGACATGTAGAGAAAGAATTATATACATAATTGGGACTGTATTAAGAAAGAATGGTAGAAACGCATGAAGCAATCATATACAATATATATGCGTACATTATAAATGTAAAATAAATAATGTAATAATGTATAATGTATATAATTATAAAACTAAGATACTGTAAGCGCACTCGTGCAATATCGTAATTACAACTGGCTTCCAAATAAACGAAGTGGTTGGTGCAGTAATCTTCATACTTAGTTGAATCGTGGAATTTTCCAAAACTCAAAAGGAATTGCACACAAAGTAGTTTCTATCACATTATCTTAAAGGTATTGATAATTATTATTCCGTAAAGATTAAGAAGAAAATAATAATTATTACATGTCCTCTTTAAGAGGCACGTTCAGAGAGCTTCGATTGTCTCACGCGCGAAGAAGTTATTCCGATGGAAGGATATTGTCACGCATTGTGATTAAATGTAATTTCTTTGCCGATTGCATGTGAGGTCTAATGACTTTTCCCAGCTCTCGGAGAATGTTGGGATTAATGTTAATAAGAGGTAGGAACTGGGTTGGTCAGATTAAAGAGCAATGATTACAGGCTCACTGGTTTTTATTTCTCGAGGGATTATCTGGGGTTTATTTAGATAATCGTCACAGGTCTTCACCTATCCACCTTTTTTCACCTACTTGGAATTTTTTCACCTATTTCACCTATTTATGGAATTTTTTACCTTTTTTTCATTGTCAAAAAGTTTTTTTAAATCGCTTGAAATTCTTCAAATTCATCTTCATATCTGTTAAGTATCTCCGTTCTGTTGTTTTAAGTTTTTTTCAATTTTTTGACACCTATTTTTATTTAAAAAATCATCTTTTTTAATGGTAATAGGTCCTTTGATGACTGTTTACATCATTTGTGTTTTTTTCCATCTTTATGCATAGAAAGAAAGGGGGAACAGCAAAAGGTTGCTTTTGAGTTTCAGAACTTAAAAGTTTGAGTTGGTTTGAGTTTTAGAACTAAGTATGAAAATTCGTCCGGAGATTCCGTTTATGCGTCACGTTAGAAGGTGAGAAGTTCGTTGCCCATGTCATGATATGTTTTGAAACAGAAGCTCACTCGAGTTCATATTACAGAAGCGAGTCACAATTTAGCAGTCAGAGATTTGACGTTCATGACGTTCTATTTTTTATAAAGAGTCAATTGGGTCAATTTCCACCCGAGATCATTTTAACCAGAAAAAAATAGTAAGAGCATATGTAATCAGAATTTTAATGACATTTTTTTGAGTGTATTAAAAACTTTGAAGATACCTAGAAAATCTTGGTTGGTGATCGAAAAAAGAGTTCGTTCCAGCATAGACGCAAATATTTTTTATTAGGGAACTCGTTACATACTTACACAGTTTTGACATTAAGTTTCAAATTAATAGTGTACCAATTAACTGAATTATTAATTAGTAAGGTGTTAGTAAATCTTGTTTGGTGTTTATTTCTAATGAATGATGGAACTTGGAGACTAAACTCTTCTGAACCTTGATCTCTGATTCTGCGACTCTTCTTACAAGAGAGCATTACGAGTTTCGTTTTACAGAGTATGATAAATAGATAGCATGATTCCGAGTAAAGAATATCTATATTCAAGTTAGGAGCGAATAGCGATCCATAAATTACATAACACTTTTTCCTCCTATTTTTTCAACCCTCCCCTCCCCCATGTAACAAGTCGTAATAACATCGTTTGAACCCTCCTCCCTCCCTTCCCCTATGTTACATAATTTATTCAAATTAATATTTCCATCACTGACTGATTAAGTAAAATGAAATCCGTGAGGATTTCTCTAATGCTTTAAAATCCTTTGTAATCTTTAAAATTATCTGAAAGCCATTGAAATTTTTTTAATTACTACAAAGTTCTGAAATTCTCTGAAATTTAATTTAATTTCCTTTGTTTCTTGAATCGTATGAAATTTTTTAATCCACTGAAATCCTTTAAATACTCTTTAAATTGAAATTCCTTAAAAATTCCTTAAAAAAACTTAAAATCTATTAAAATGTCTTAAAAGTTTTAAAATCCTATGAAGTTCTTTTAAGTTTCATTTCATTTCACTCAATAAAATTTGTGCAATCGATGGAAATCTCTTGAATATTAAATATTAAAATTCCTTAAAATCTTTTAAATCCGTACAAATTTCATATTGCCTCACTTGCTCTCATTATTTACATTTGCGGCTCTTAATGAGAAAGAAAGACAGAGAATCAGTGATTTTCCACCCCTGGTAGTATTTCAGTGGATATAGGTCCAATTGTGTGCTTTCTGATATAATGCAAACAAAAGTCCCAAGGGACTCAAAGGACCCAATGGAAAATTTTAAATTCCCCAATTCTCAGAAGAAACTACCTGTTGCTACTGCATCATATATTCAAGCTTAAAATCCTAATATATATCCTTGAAATCTCCTAAAATACTTAAAAACGTCTTAAAATTCCTCAAAATATAACATCATCTAAAATCCCTTAAAAGTCTCTTAAAATTGCCTGCATTCCTTCAAAATCTGTTAAAATTCGCACGTGTTGGTTTGCTAGTTTATTAAATCTTTTGAATTCTCTCAAAATCTTTGAAGTCCTCCAAAAACTCTAGAAATCCTTTGAATTTCTTTAAAATCCCTTGAAATATCTAGAAATTTCTTGAAATCTCTCGTTGCCAGTGAACATCTTTTTCAAAACATTTATTAAATCTCTGAAAGTCTCTTAAAATCTTCGAAATTCCTTGAAATCCTTTAAAATACCTGAAAATCTCTCAGAACATTTTAATTTCTGCTTTGTACCTGTTTGCGTAAAGGGGGGTGAACCTAAATTAGAATGGGGAGAATCCCACCAGACTGGGGAATCACATAATCTTTAATTCTATTTTTCACGGATACCAATAATTTTTCTTATCGATAACAATAGCGTTTGCATTTCGAAAAAAAGTTGTCAAGTTCAGAACTTGAGTCTAAAGATTCAAAGCGTAAACAGCAGGGAAGTGATTCACCTGCGAGTAGTGCGAGTTGTTGAGGCTCTATAGTCTGTTTATGCCATCGTCGCAGATCCCGTGGACCAGGTTTGCCAGAAGTACGAGTGTCTTCAGCTCTGATTGGTCGTCACACCGGTCCTGCCAACGTGAGCCCTCTCGCCGGTGTGCCGCCATGTTGCACCACTCCAATCTTCGGCCAGTCGCCTGCTGACCGCGACCGGGTTAACGTCAGCCGCTTAAGCCATGGATTGATCTCGATGTCTTCTCGTGCCGCGCTTTTTCGAATTTTTTTTTATTTGTATTAATCCCCCCCCCCTTCCTTTGGTTCCTTTTGGTTCCACATCAGTCACCCTCCCTTCGGCAAGGAACTCACACAAAATCGACGAGGCCCACTTCCGGCAACCGCGTCGGTAGTTCGGTAGTTTTCACTTGGCGCGGTACCACTTTTATTTATTGTCCTTTGTTGCCGCTTTCAAAGTGATTCTTGGTGCGTGATAGTGTGTGAGATAAACCACGGGGGTGTGCGATGGCGCTGGCTGCGGAGCCGCGGCGGCCCTGCACCGTCGCTTCCGGTGGTGATCGTGTGATCGGAAGTAGCGGTGGCTCCTACTTCCGAAGAATCAGGACAGCAAGCCTTATCACCCTAGGAATCTTTCTCCTTTCGCGTGTGGCTACTACCGGTGCCATCAAAGGACTCGGTACGTTTCTCCAATATTTGTACTTGAAATTATGACCGTCCTTTACTTATGTTCCTTACGAAAAACGAAATAGTGGTTTTGTGACTATCAAAATATTGAATACATATCATTCATTTGCATTAGCTTCAAGTCAAGGTGACTTCATAATTCAACTTACCATCTTCTATTTTAAATTCTTTCACTTTGCATAGATAAGATAAATATGTTAGGATGTTGAAATTTTACTTTTTATTCAGCCTGTTATCCATTTCTTCCCTTCTTCAACGATTAGTCGATTTTAATTGGCTTCTCGCCTTTAATTCTTTTGCGAAAATCTCTTCGTTTGGTGGTGGTATTGAGGAAAGTAAATAAGGAGTGTTTATAGGGAAAGTTCAAACTTTTGAACTGTGGGAAACCCACGTGAAGTTGGTCTCCAATTATGAAATATTCGAATTTTTTTTTAATCCAGTCGTTTGTTTTTATTTGTTGGCTAAATTTTGATGTTTGTTGGTCAAAATTGGAAGATACCTATTGAATTTTGAAAAAAAATTGCCTGTACTCCAAAGTGTTACTTCCTTATTTTTTCTTCGTTCCAATGACGGAGTTAATCGTTTTTCCGCTGTGAAGTTGTCACCTTAACACTATACAATTTGGATACATATCATACATATTTTATAATGGGGTGTCAATTTCACAACGGTGCGTGGGAGAAGTACCAGAGTTTAATAACCTTATCAATCGTAACTAATTGTCAGGTTCACTTCTGGTTCTTTGAACTTTCACACTGTGATTGTCTCAGTCTCAAAATTGATTTTTTATCTACATACAATGAATCTTTGTCTTAAAAACTGCATTTTTTATGAAATATCCGGGGAAATTAAATTTAAAAAAGTCTTGAGGGTTGCAGATTGATATTTTTTAATTACTAATCCGAATTACACCATCAAATCAAACAACTTTGGTATAAAAACACGAAAAGACACTTAAGCTGGAATAATTGTCATGGAAGTTAGAAAAACGCTTTTCCGTGCGACTCGACTGCACTTCCGGAGAACAGGTCTTTTGTCATGATTCTTATCGTGTGGTTAATTGATTTGTTAGAACTGACCAGATTCAAATACATAATAAAGAATCTGGTACATCACTTAATATGCAATTATCCTTTTTACATTCTCATCAGAGAATGTATTAGTTTTGTGTAAAATTTGACCCCCCCATTTTTTGTCAAATGTCGACGTTTTGTGACCCACTGAACCCGAAAAACATGTTTTTACCAATG
>CAJFCP010000113.1:190977-205286 GCA_904066005.1 Synergus itoensis | reverse complement strand
TGTCTGTCTGTCTGTCTGTCTGTCTGTCTGTCTGTCTGTCTGTCTGTCTGTAGATTTTTTCTTGTGAGCACGATAACTTTTGAAAGAATTGATCGATTTGATTGGCCTTTGGTATACTCTTTTAGTGTCCTAAAATGAAGGTCAAGTTCGTTAGCCAGCCATTTTTGATAAAAATTAAAAAATTTGGATTATTTTTAAAATTTTTGAAAAAATTTTTTTTTTAATTTACAAATTCTGTTTAAGGATATTCGTAGTACTTAAATAGTCGAACAATTTATCATTATGAGTTTTTTCGATAAAACAAAAATTGTCAGACTTATAACATTTTGAAAATTCAAAAAAAAATAAAGAAAATTAAAATTTTAAGCTAAATAACACACGCTATGAAAAAAATTTAAAAGATGAAAAATGTTCCTTTTTGAACGCCCTTTAAGACTGGTATAACCACTTTTTGAATTTTCTTGAAAAATTCTAAAATTTAACATTTTTAGCCAAATAACGTGATACGCGTTACTTGGCTAAAAATTTGAATTTTATATTTTTAAAGAAGGTTTAAATATCGAGCGCGAAGCGCATGTGCACTGATGAGAATGTGTTCCTTAAGGTCGATAGAACCTTAAGTAAATTAGTTTTCTTCTTCATTTGAAAATAAAGAAATTTAAATAAAAGAATATAGCAGCGATGAAGGTTGGTAAGCGAATGCAAGCGCGCGAAGTGTGATGAGAATGTGCTCACAATGGCACCCCTAGTTTTTTTTAATTATACAACAGATTTTAGTGTATTGAAACCAAGTTCTATTCTCAGAATTCGATTTCCTCATTTTACTTAACAAATATTATATATTATACATTTTTTACATTCTCATCAGAGAAGGTATTAGATTTGTGTAAAATTTGACCCCCCCAGTTTTTGTCAAATGTCCACGTTTTGGGACCCCCTGAACCCGAAAAACATGTTTTTACGAATGTGTCTGTCTGTCTGTGTGTCTGTCTGTCTGTCTGTCTGTCTGTCTGTCTGTGTGTCTGTCTGTAGATTTTTAGTTTGTGAGCACGATAACTTTCGAAAGAATTGACCGATTGGATTGACCTTTGGTATACTCTTTGAGTGTCCTAAAATGAAGGTCAAGTTCGTTGGCCAGCCATTTTGGATAAAAATTCAAAAAGTTGGAGCATTTTGAAAATTTTTGATACCACTTTTTTTTTTTAATTTAAAAATTCTATGCACGGATATTCGTAGTACTCAAAAATTCGAACAATTCTTCCTAATGACTTTTTTGGATAAAAAAAAAATTGAAAGACTTATAACATTTTGAAAATCCAAAAAAATGAAAGAAAACTTAAATTAGAAGCCAAACAACGCACGGTATGAAAAAAAGTCTAAAGATGAAAAATGTTTCTTTTTGAACGCCCTATAGGATAGGCATAACAACTTTTTGAATTTCCTTAAAAAATCGAAAAATCAAATTTTGAGCCAAATGACGCGAGATGCAGAGAAAATGATAAGAAACATAATTATTGGTCTTAGAAAGATCTACAAGTTATCTTTTGGCCACTTTTCAATAGGATGAGTAGTTTTCGTTTTAATCATGAAAAATATTGTTAAACAGAGCCGAGCGCAAGGTTTAAATAAAATATCGAGCGCGAAGCGCGAGTGCCCTGATGAGAATGTGCTCCTTAAGGTCGATAGAACCTTAAGTAAATTAGTTTTCTTTTACATTCAATGCTTTAATTTAATTTCATTTAAATTTAATTTAATTAAATTTAAATTTAAAGTAATTTAAAAAAAAAAACATGTAGGTACGAGCGTCCTGTAAAGTGCAAGCCTCCTGCAGGGCACAAGCGCGCGAAGCGCGCAACACGGAGCGCGAAGCGCGACGTGTAAATATTATCGGAGCGCGAAGCGCGACGATCGAACTATATTCGACCCCCCGCGCGCCGTAGGCGCGCTCATTTTTGCGAGCGAAGCGAGCCGCGCGCGAAGCGCGCGATGAGAATGTGCCCGCGAAGCGGGCAGATTTTTTGCTCTATAGCTCTACTCTTTTTTGTAAAAGAAATTTGTCCTTAGAGCAAAAAAATATTTCATTCTTTTTATTTCTTTACAAAACGAAGAATTGGAAATTGAACTTAAAAATTCAATCCTTTCATTCTATGGGAATATTTATTGATACAATAATACTTCATTTATACAGTTTTTTATTCGTTCAATAAATTCGATTGGGTCTATGAATTGTAGACGTTTTTTTTTCATTCCCGTTAAGAAAGCGACTTTTTTTCGACATTGCTCCTAAGTCCTTTGACCAACAGTAGATTGCTGGGCCACCTCAAAAAGCACGTAGACATTTTTATAACGGGTATTTATTCATATTGG
Organism: Synergus itoensis; assembly: GCA_904066005.1. Lineage (NCBI taxonomy): Eukaryota > Metazoa > Arthropoda > Insecta > Hymenoptera > Cynipidae > Synergus > Synergus itoensis. The sequence goes on along the minus strand of CAJFCP010000113.1, from coordinate 202,919 downwards.
TACCAGTTATAATGTTGATATATATCATCATTATAAAACATTTAAAGGCCTATATATTTTCTTTACTAAAAATTCAATATTTGTGTCGTCTTATTTTTGAGGCGGGATATTCAAACACATAAAATATATCGAATATTCATTGACAACTATTGAAACTTTCTGTATATATTTATGTAAATATTTCTGTTGACGAGTATTTTCTAAAGAAGAAAGAGTTAAAGAAAAAATGCTAAACTTCTAAAGATGTGAATTGATTTTGTCTTGTGGAAATAACCCTCTAACTAAAGTAGGCGTCTAACTTAACAATAAGTAATAAATCTCTTTTTATACCTTTTAAGTTTAACGATCAGCGGTTGTGCATATCATGAAATCTTAAGGAATTATTTGACCCAAGACGGTTGACCTACACTCTTCGTGAAATCTTGCAATAGATTTCACACTGATTCGACACGCTTCCGATGGATAAGTAAGACGACTAGGAATAGAGCCTTTTTTGCGAAAAGACGTTTTATCTGTCCACTACCGGGATGTCACTTTCTCGATCGAGATTCAAGCTGCATTTAAACCTGCAATCGACACTCGAATGGATTAGAGAGCTGCCTCTTTGAAAACGCCTGAAAAAAAGAATAAAAAATCTATCGGAAATTGAACTAATTGTTAAATGGGACAATATTTTTCTCTTACTATTTTTATAATTTCTCAAAGTAGAATCGCAAAATCTTTTTTATGATAGGATTGTTAAAAAAAAATTTATCATCTCTTTGAAAATTGAATTCATTTCAAAATTGCAGATTAGTGGATTCTTTCATTTTGGATGTCTGATTCGAAACGATATCTGACAAAGTCAAACTGATTTCTAAATTAATATAAAGTGTCCAAGAGACCTAGACATCATAGGCTAAAGGCTAATTTAGTTTGTTACATTTTTAGGTCATGGTTCTCGCAAACGTAGTGGTATTGATTATAGATGGTTTTCATCTCGTTTGAATCAAAGATTGTCAAGATCAGAATTTAAAAGAATTTCCAGATTTTATCATGTTTTTGGCAGAAAGCCTTTTATCTTTCTAATCTTTTTTTAAATCTGCAAAATCATTTTACTCGTCGCAGAATCTGCAGTTTTTATTCAAAAACGCGGTACAGAATTTCAAGAATTTCCAATTGTTTTATTCCTTTTAAAAGAACATACTCAAAATCGTTAAATGGTTTTAAATGAAAAAATAATAATAAGAAATGTAAAGGATAAGAAATTCATTCTTATCCTTTATAGGTGACAGAATACGTTTCTGCATGTAAATATTTGGGGAGATTTTGCGAGAAAAATACTTCTTATCTCACATTCGAAACATGTAAACCAGACTAATGTTTACGTTGTTGCTCTTGAGTTAATATTCACTATAGTCTCGTTTAGATAACTCCAAAAGATAAAATTCTTCTAAAGATAATTTTTATGTAAATCACTTTTCCACCTGTGGCTTGCTACCTTACCTTAGAATAACATATATACAGCTTTATACAAGGTTTAAATGTCTAAAAACTTTGCTCTGTGTATAAAGAAATTGATTTTAAAGGGTACAATCGATTTAATATTCTGGGTCACAGTTTACACTATTTTTTCTTAGAAAACTACAATCATAATGAAGATCTAGCATAGAAAAGTCTCTTCATAAAAAATTCTATAACTCATCTCAATCGATTTAAAAAGACATCAATAATCCTGATATCTTCATCTGCGTTTCTGGTTATAGTGTGGGTAGAATTCAGGGTTTATTCAAATAAGATCCTTGCATTTCGTTTTATAAAAACGAGTCGATTAGTAAACATGAAGTCAGATTTTAAACAAAGCATAGATTTTTGTATTGAAATGAGTCTGAAAATCATTCTTCGCTGTTAAAAAAATGCGGGAATTCGACTTGAAAGATTTGAGACGAAGGAACAATCTTCGCTGATCTGCTCCGACTCATTACGCAATTACAGAGGATGCACTTCAATTTCCAGTCAATTAGCGTTCAGGTTTCTCAAACTCTAATTATATACATGATCAAGTCACATGTGATTTTAGGAATTCAGGACGTTATCGCACTGTCATGAATTTCGAGTCCTCATATTTTTCTATTGTGCAAATGTTGCGTAATGCTAAAGGATGTCAGCTCGAATACGCGATTCGTAATAGCAGTTCAATTTTTCATTTAAGAATATAAATTCACAAAATATTGCTTTTAATTTTAATCAAATATTTTTCGGAGCCATTTTTGCAAGAAACTAGATTTAATATAATTGGCATAAAACTTGAAATTTGATAAAATTAAGAATTCACTTCACGATGAACAATCAAACGGGTCTACTTATACGTTTCCACGTGGAATTATTTTTGACCAGGCATTTCCGTGTGCGCGACGTAGGTGCGTTCACGCACACATTTTCAATTCACACCCAACCCATCAAACCAACCAAGACGCCTAATAAGTGTGTGCTCGATTTGAGAATCCTTGTGGAACCGGTTTCAGGATCAAGTGTAGCATTCGTGTAAAACGATTACGATCTTTGGAATCCTTCGGTCCAGGCTACTCTGCAGTTTTTAATAGAATAGGAGAAAATTCTGGGTGAATAAAAGATCTCCCTCTGAATGAATAAAAAAAAATAAAAGACAGCAATAAAACAAGGTGAAAAGTAAGACAGGGGAAACACAAAGATACCGATCTTGAAACAGGTGCTTCGGGAACGGTAAATACTCTCCAACGACAAAAAATAGCCAGGCTTGAATTAACACCTTTGATTCTAATTGGTATGTCCAAACAAGAGCTTTCACTGCAACGATAAATGGTTGATGAATAACTGTAAGAGGAAAAGTACTTTTTAAATAATATCTACTTTTAAAGTCAATATCCGTTATACATATGCGTAATTGCAACTAAACTCGATAAAGCGCCCGTATGGAAATTTTTATTTGGCCCCTGTAGGGTCCTACATAGTTTGCCCCTTTACTCTATGATCGCCCTATGATGGCAAATTATGAAGGGCTAACATAGTTTTGACATCCTTACTTTCGAAGGTCCTGTAGGCTGCCTACGAAGGACCAATAAAGTTACAGAAGTCCCGAATAGCCCCGGTCTCCTCTATTATTTACTTTAAAAAATTGTATTTCTCGGGTTTCACTTATCGAAATTGGTCAAGTTTTTAAGGATCTAACTTTTAATCCTTTAGGTTTATTGAAATGAAGCAATTTGCTCCCTGAAGTCAGAAAATCAATTAAATTGTATTTGAAATAATTTCTGCAACGTTCTAATTGATGTCGATAGTAATTTTCGTTGCAACCTTTCGTGTTCTCGAATCGTTTTCTTCCTACCTGTTGCTTCTGCTAGACATGTAACGATATAGAATCCGCAAGTCGTCGACCTTGAAATTTTAATAAGCATCACCGCGAAACCGACTTTAAAGTGGTCAGAATGATATTTATATTGACTCAATGACTCTATAGAGATGAAGTGTCAGCATTTTTTTGAATTTCAACAAACTAAGGATCAATCGTAATGAAAAATTGCATAATTTATTGTCTCCTTTACAAGATACTACGTATTTTCTGATGATGATTATGTAAATTATGCAAAACGCACATTTCAAAACTGTCGTTTGTATATAATGATGTTTTCAGTAAAAGATTTGAACGTTTAAAACTTCTGGTATATAGAAGTTACGTAAATTTGACAAAATATTTCACCAAGTTTGGAAGCAGGTTCTCCTTAAAAATTAAAAGTCGGTGTATTTGTCGTAAGTAGCAGCTCCATTCTAAGGACCGGTTTTCACACGAGTCAAAAAGAGACGAAAGATGGAGGGATATGGTTAAAAAAAAGAAGATAAAGTCGTTTGAGCATCCATTACATGCCTGAAAGGGGAGTAGTCCTATAGATACGATATACGAAAGGGACATTCATTTTTTACTGTCTCCAAACAAATCTCGAACTTCTGTGTAAGATCACCTTACATTAACCTTTACTTTAGCATCATTCTTTAGAAATGTTATCTCCTATCTTCTTTGCTGTCTATATCATTTTCAAAGGAGAATATTACACCCTAATTAATAATTTTAAGATAAAAACATTACAATCTTTTTCACCGTTTCAATTAAAATCTCTTGATTTCTCTAAAATTACTTAAAATCTCATTAAGTCTCATAAATTCTTTATAATCTTTTGAATCCTTGATTTGTTTAAAGTTCTCTTGATTTCTTTGGATTTTTTGGAATTATTTTTAATTCTTTTAAATTCTTAATGTAAATTTCATCGACTTGAATTTGAGGTCAAGGTTTTTTATTCTTTCACCTATTTCTCACATATTTTTTATTTTTAAAAAATCACGTTTTAACCTTTTTGAACAATAGATACTGTGATGACTGTAATTGTTTAAATCTCCCTCAAAACGATGAATTAGCAATACTTTGAAAAATTCAAAAATATGTTTACATAATTTTATAGTTTTCACATAGTTGAGTACTTCCAGTTCCGCTCGCAAAAATTGCGGCCAACTTTTCTTATTTATTGAAGTAGAATAATTGAGTTGTTGGACTAATAATGTCAATTGTCATGTGAGGAAGATAAGTGCTTTATCATAATTTACTTGATTTTCCATATAGTAATAAATGTATTGTAATAATGTTTTTAAAAGGAGTAACTATTTCCTTTTCTCGAGGAATTACTGCTTTATTAAAACAAAGTTTGTGAAATGACATTAAAATTATTTAAATTCAGATTTCAATTTCAATTTCAGTTCTCTGATGTTACATGAAAGTGAATTGAGCTATTATTCCCGCGTCTATCAAACATTTACTTCAAATAACTAAGTTCCCAACACTCTTATTAAATTCGTAATTATTACATTAAAAACTAAAATGAGAAACGTGACTTGGGAAATTATAGCCAATCAAAGTTTAACATAACGAATAGATAAGATTAAATAATCCTTCGAAATTTAGATATATTATTTTTTTTACCAAAGTAAAAGTGAATGAAAATAATTGTTGATTTTGTGTGAATTCAATGTTTGTTGAAATCTCTTAATTCAAACAAGTTTATTGAAACAAATTTTGAGTGAATCGTCTAACCAAATATTTAATTCTCTTGTTTATATTCACTGGCATGCTGCTTAAATGTTTGCGTAACTGGTAACTTTATAACTATCAGTAAATATATAAATCAAGTAAATCTACAAGAAGAGATATGTCAATAATGAATTTTCGAAGAAATTACGAAAATGCAGAGTTTTAAATATTTTTTATACAATTTGTTTCTCGAAAATCAGCAAGTTCTAAAGATATCGTTAATTTATGAAAGTTTTTTTTTTCCATTTTCATTCTCTCATGCTTCATATGAAAAATATATATACTTATGCAAATCAATTATCGATTAGTCATTAAATGTTAAGTATATAAAAGAAATTTTCAACATTTATCCACGGAAAATGAGAGACAAATTATGGAATCAGATGTGAAAAAAAAAACACTGTGTAATTGAAGACTTGAACGCTACAGGGGCGTTGCATTAATGTAATTCTTGTGCGAGACCAACGCCCTTTTTATTTCCAACCCTTCAATTATAGTAGACCACGCATTTTAGAGTATATCAATTCAAGAGCCAGATTTAGCTGACTTACAAACAATATAAGTAGTTATTATTGAATTTTGTCTCTTCAGCATATCATTTTATGAATTTCTTCATTTAAAAATAAAATACAGACGCAATCCAATCAATATTGCATTCAAAATGTAAAATAGTAAGAGTAATTCACATTGAACAAAGTAAAACTGTACACCCGTATGTAGATACAGAATATTGAATACGTAATTTCATGCGGAGTTTAAAAACTGTCATTAAACCTTCATGTTGAACGTATTTTAAATTAACAATTAAATGAACAATTCTTAATAGAATTAAACAATTTCTATTAGCAATCCAAATTATTGATAATTTAAAATTCAACATTAGGGGTGGTCTACATATTTCGTATCGTTTTTAGGGGCTGGGGGGGTTCAATAGAATCTGTTATGGCCCAAAAATCGTTTGAACCCTTAATTTGACTGTCTTCAAAAATTTAAATTTCCAAAAGCTTTTAAAATTGTACGTATATAATTTAAAGTTGAAAAAGTTCCATATTGATGAACTTTATCAGAAAAATAATATGAATAGCTTGTAATCTCTAAGGGCGGGGAGGATGAGCGAACATTTATTCGGAAAAGTGCTTTACGGAATGCTTACGCCGCCGATAGGTGCCTTCGAGCGTAAAAAATTTCCTGAGAAAAGGTTAGCCAAGTAAGGCTTGTAACTTTGCCGGACACTTATCAAATGCCAAGGTCATTTCACTGACCTAATAACGTCTCTCTGTCTCTTTCTTCGTGCCGACAGGTGTACGGTTCATTTTTGATCAAGCCTTATATAGGATTTAATAATAATCAATGAGCCGGGGATTATCACACGCATGCTATTCTAATTCAACTCCTCGGTGCCATGCATCTTATCATATTTCCTATCCATGAATGGAAAATTCTCTTTATGTCTTATACTCGTATTTCCATTTCTTACGTTAAATAGTAATTTTTATAATTGCACATTGCAATTTATCTTAATTGCAAGTAGCCACATTCTTTAATTCCACGCAAGAAAGGTTTTTTTCTTACAGTCATCATCGGGCATCACCTATATTCACCTTTTTTCACATATTTTTTGTTTCTTTTATTTTTGGCATTTGTCACCTTTTCTTTAAAATCATTCAAAATATCTAATTCGCTTAATTTTTTAAAGTTCTTTTAATTTCCTTAGAATTCTGTTTGATTCTTTTATACCCAGATATATGTATATAATTATTTCACTCGTGTAATTTTTTCAATCGAATCGAGAATCGAGATAAGAGTTTTCGAGTAACAAGCAAACTTGAAAACTTAATTGCTATTATAAATTTTAATATCTATTTAAGTCAAGACTTCAAAACAGCCTATCCTATAATTCCCAGCATTATCTTTGCTATTCGTAAACCAAACAAATCACCGTCATTTATTACAAATAAAGTATCCTCTATCGTCATCCTCAGATTAAATTCCCCATAATATAAATTCTCAATATAATGAGAGGAAATTTGCAAAAATATTTTATGATTCATATTTTATCATTCAACGTGATTATTCATACTGGCCTAAATGACAGAAGGTTTAATGTACAGAACATATGATCGTAAATGTTACGTTTTGACTATAAAATACGTAATCCTGTTGGTACAATGCAGGTAGTTCAGTTGTCCCAGGGCAAGGTGAGGCAAGTGCTTCGCAGTTCGCATCTCTCGTTGTATAATCACAGCAATTTAATCCGATCGGTCGATTTATGATTCGCCTGAAATCGTGGCAGCGAGTACCAATGGCACCGACAAGCGTCAAGTATCCGGACTTCACCGGCTGGCACGGATGATACGCGGTTTCAAGTCGTTTTGCGATACTATGAAAGAAAAGAAAATGTGAAAAATTTCAATCCCTTCCATTTGCCACAAGTACGTGCTCGGATTCGCGCGAATAATCACGAATCGTGCAACTCCAAAGCATTCGTCTTTTCCTTGGTTCGCGTAACGTTCTTCTCTCTTGCTATCCTGAGAGCGCATAATGTGTTCAAGGTTGACATATTTATTGTTTGTTTTTTGCCATTTGCGCCCAGAGAAAGAAAGGAAACCATTCATTAGTCAAGATTCGAAAATTGCCTCATCCGCAAAAATGAATCTCATCAGCAACGATTCTCTAATCGGAAACATTCGATATTAACATTCATGTATACAATCGAATGTAAAACTTTTTTTGATAGCATCAGCAAATTATAAAAAGTAGTTTTTGCAGTCATTACAAATAGTCACCTATTCACCTTTCTTCTTCTATTAAAAAAGTAATTAAAATCCCGTCAAATCACTAGTAATTCTCTAATCTCTTGAAAACTTTGTAAATTTTTTGAAATTCCTTTAAATTTTTTCTTTTAAAATTACATAAATTCTTCTTAAGCCAAAAATTTTAATAAAAAAATGTTTGGCATAATACTTTTGCTTCCTTGAAGAATAGCAATAGACGTAATAAAAGTTGTTTTACTGTTAAAAGGATAATAAATTTTCTTTGTAGTTTATCATAATTTTGAACTTTATACTCGTAAGAATGTCAGTTACTTTTTTCAATATATTATGTAGAATTAGACTTTGTATTCAATTTCTTTTGTGTTTACAATATTATTTTCGATATCTCATGATATGACGTAACAATCCGGATTTTACCTCAAGTTTTTTTTTATTCGCTCGATACATGGTGGAATTGTCAGGCACGACTAGGATGTGTACTGTATAGTAAGCAGTAAGCACACTCCTCCCTCTTATTCGTTCCACTCATTGAATTTTCGATCATGTTCATAAAATAGTTAAATTAAATCGAAATGATGTATAAAATGTTCCGATATTTACTCATTTTCATCATTATTCGCAAAGTATCAGACTTTACTCAAGTCAATACCGTAATTAGGTTACTGTGTCATACGAAACTAACGAGGGAAAATGTATTAAATTAATTGCGATATATTCTCAGCAATTGCAATTTATGTTTATCGTGATGTATCACTTCATTCATAAATGAAAATTGAAACCCTAATTAATTTCACGGTGGAAACTACTTTTTATATAATTTCAAGCATCACAGTACCTATTGTCGTTAAAATAAGTGAAAAAGTTATTTATTTTAATACAAATAGGTGAGAAACAGGTGTTAAAAAATTAAAACAAACTTAAACTAACAGAACGGTTGAAAATCCATCTTTTTAATTTAAAATTTAACTTTTGCGTTGAAAATGTACTTTTCTGGTTGATAATTTAAATATTTATTTGAGAGTCCATTCTTTTATTGAAAACTACATACACCCTACTGTGTGGTGGATGTAGTTGAATAATTATTTAGTATTTGGGTGCGGCGTTTATCCAAGAACCTATTTTTTAACCGCCCGATAGGTAGGCATATACAGGGAGGTATGATCGGACGGGACCATTGGAGCCAGGGTCCCGCTATCCGGTCGCCCGCTAGGCTGAGGTGAATGAACTTGAGCCCGCCTACTGACTTTACCTGCCAAGAGAACCTTGCTATCTCGATTCTTGAAGAAGAGCTTGCTATGAGCTCCTTCATCTCCTCCTCTTTTTCCTACTTCTCCATCTTTTCCACCCTACGTACTTTCTCACCTACAAATTTATTCCCGCCGTCTTCGGTCTTCCTCCTAAAGCTACTCTCCAACAGGTTATATGAATCTCGGGGAAAAACCAATAAATATAGAATTAAAGTCCTAAGTCTAAAGGGGTCCTTGGTTAAGGTGTCAACAATCAATTTAATATAAATACATGACTCAAATGTTAATAATTCAGGCCTCACACAGACCAGTCACTACATCTCCTACTGACCCTATAGTCAGCTGAGATAATGTCACCTATTTTCAAGATTTGGTCTCTAAGAGGGTAGCGACTTGATTGGGAAACTGGAAAATGACCGAAGTTGATGTTTATAGTATTTAGTTTAAAATCGATTTTTTCATTTAAAAGAATCCTAATTTTTGGATATTTTGGGATTATTTTTGGTAGTTGTAAAGCTAATTTACATATGGTACCTGAACCCTATTTTATTCAATTGGGACTGTGCAGAGATCTGTAATATAGATTCGCTTAAATGAATCTAAAAATAAGTAATTTTTATACTCGTCGAATCCCGTTACACAACTAATTTCATGTATTCCGAATAGAGCCACAAATGATGTGGATTGGCTGGTTTTTCATTTTTGCACCGGTCACGCCTAGAGAAACGCTTAACCTAGTTAAAACATGAATAAGATTCAGCTTATGAATTTTTAGATGACATTTTTAGTTATAATTTCCTGAGAATCCTGAGCACCATTCTCATATTATTTCTTTCACCGCTTTTTTTTTTTTAATACGAAAGGTTTCACTCGCTTCGTATCGGGCAAAAAATTCGTCAATAATTCTCTCAATGTCCTTGCCTCGCCTTATTGCAACAATGGAGATTTGGTGTCTCCTTGAACACATCGTAAATGTCAAAGCTATACATAAATTCTCACAGTAATTTACTTCCGTGGACGTTTGGTTCAGGCTAAAGACGAAGGAATTGCCACCAGCAGACGGAAGCGCCTCTCTCTATCTACAATGTGAAAACGTGACCGTAAAATTGAAATCCTGCTTATAAAATCAGGTGACAATCTGATCTCCGACAGCAATTGTTTCAGCATTGAATCCGTTAATTAATGTTACTAAAATCACGGAAGATATTATAACTTTTTTACTCTTATCTGCGTTTCCCACAGTTGAGAAACATAATAATTGAGGTCGTTTCTTCCGCAATTGTCTGCCTTTCATGGAAATTACAAACGTTTTGAGACTTTTGAGTGCATCGGTTTCTTTTGGATAGTTCGACATGTAAATAAAAAAATACGTACTACTAAATACAAACAGAGTGCACATCTTCAGACACTTCAGCACTTATTGCAACATCGCCATTATAGGGAAAAGTGAATTTCAACCTTCACTCATCGCCTCTTACTTTTCCAACCCATCAACCTAAGAAACTATGCAGCCTCAATTATAATGCCTTTAAGGGGTTTTTATCTTTTTAGTCATCGCAGGTCGTGATCTATTCTATTTTCCACCTATTTTGAATTTGTCCACCTATTTCACCTCTATTTTTGTGATTTGTCACCTTTTAATCTTTTAAAGCTGGAAATATTTTTGATACTTGCAATTTTTTAAAAATCTTTTGAATTCTGGTGATTATAAAATCAATTCCGAATTTTAGAAATCAGAAATCTTCACATAAACAGCACTTAAGATCGAAATTGACTTTAAAGTGTATTAACCATGTTTTTTATGGATCGAGTATTACTATGCCTTTTTAATGAATTTAGTTGAAAGTCATTAGCTGAAATATTAAAGCGAGTTAACGATCTTGAAATAAAAACCTCTTTAGGAAAATTTAAGTTTAGTATAAAACAATTCTGTGGAATGAAAACATGATAATTATAGAAGATGAAAAGGTCATTAGAAGGTTTCCGTTGGTGATTCGAGTGCATGCAATGCACATTTCTAGGTAATGCGGGTTCTAGTATTTTCTCCATTGTCGATAATCCGATCGAGTTTTAATGAGCTATGATAACGATTCTCGTTGAGCAACGTGGCAAGAATATCCGAGCTTTTTTCTGGAAGTTCAAGGATGTAATTTCTATCATATAGAATATAATATTCTCAAAAAGGGACACACTTTCTTTCTCAAAATCAACTTAAGGAAGAAAAATATAATTCTAGAATATACATATAATATGTACAAGAAACCTTGTATAATAAAGTATGTATATATGTATATATACATATAGATATATACTCTTATAATATACAAGTGATTATGGTAATCACATGGAATGTGTGCATTTATATATGGCAACCATGCAGAAATCAGATAACCATAGAACAAACCTTGTAGGCGTTTATAACTTCATAGCATTTCATGACTCGGTAATTCCAACTGAAATATGGAATAGTTGTAAAAAACTGAGAGAAAAGGAAAGCTGATGAAAAAAAGTAGAGGAAGAAGGGATGAACATGTGTAACTAGAGAATGTGAACTAAACATAGTCTAAAGATTTTTGTTTAAGAAGATCTGCAATTTATGACAATATCTTTATCGAAAGTGATGTGATACCTTTTTAGACTTTACAGTAAAGTAACAGGAGATTCACCTTTCGAAGTATTCTGCCCTTTATTTATCGTTTACGTAATGCATGCTTCAACCAAACACATGCCGACGTTTTAATGCTACGAGCTACACGTTACAAACTCGTAGACTCCTTTCTATGTCCAGGAAGTTGGCACCGACATTTTATTTTTTCAAAAAAACAAAAG
>CAJFCP010000113.1:179219-190577 GCA_904066005.1 Synergus itoensis | reverse complement strand
TTACATGTTTCGTAAAATTACGAAAGAAATTTCTAACACTGTAGTTTATAGAAGCTGTTTTTATAATTGGATAATTTTTAAGAATTATCATAAGCAAAAATTAACAATTTCTGCTGTTCTAGATGACATTCTAATTCCGAAAAATTGTTTTAAATTTGAAATGTAAGTGTCGTGCAGGGAAAACTCGTTAGGATTTGTTTCGTCAATAGTCAGTGCCTTTTTTGCGTAGGCGAATGCGAATAGGGATCTTTGAATGGAGAGAGCGAGGAACGGATTCGACTTAGTAGCTAGCTTGCCTAGTTGCATTTTCCACATATTCACACGAATTGGATAGTAGGTAGTGCAGAGTGGATAGTGGATAGTGGATACGCATAGAAGACCTGAATAACTTTCTGCTAAAGGCTAAAGCATCAATTTCGCATTACGTCGAGGACTTTGATTCAACATCAACACTGACTCGATCGTCCCCTGGGTGAAAGTTTAAGTTTCCCACGAAGACCCTACCTTCGATGAATTGCTCTGCAATTGCATTTATGCAGTGCGATTTTCTTTGTCGAGACCCATTATGCAAACTGCTTTATCTCTTTCTCGGCTCATCTTGGAAGTCGCCGTTTTTCATTTTACTTTCTTCCTCTTTCCTCGAGTTCAGGGTTATTGCACGATCAGATATTTCGCTCCAACCGTGAAAACGTTAATACGTTGCCTTTGCAAACTTTTTTTTTTATTCCTTTACGAAATTACGTGTTTTACATTCCTTGTGTTTCTTTCAAGTTTAAACAGAATTATGGAACAATGTAGGTACTGTTATTACTTCTACTCAGTTTTAGTCATTCACTTAATTCCTATTTCAAATATGTATTTTAATTGTACTTGGAATAGGTGCAATTAAATTATTAATAATATATAGTAATGAAAAAAAAAAATTGCAAATATGGTTAAAGTATATAACATTCTTCTGATAGAAGTAATCAGATTAAAGTTGTTTTCCCTTTTTGTAGTAAAATATTGGTTGTTAGTTCCTTTTGATGTCTGAAAAATGATAGTGAAATCATACATGCATGATCGTATGTTATACTTTTATAGACAGAGGCCATTTCTAACGGCAGTTCCCGTAATGCCTGTGGATTGGTATTCAAGGTCTATTCACAAGAATCGAGTTTAACACACATTACGAATATCGATTAATTATTACATTTACAGATCGTCACTCTTTTAAAGTTTAAAATATATTCTTATTTGATACTTGCAGTTTTTTAAACTCTATTGAATTTTATTCTCTTCTAATTCTTTAAAATCATTTGAAATCCCTTGAATTATTTTCAATTTAAATTCTTATTTTAAATGAATGCTATTATTAAAGGAATGTTCTTTTTTTTAATAATAATTCAGAATATCGGTATTTTATTAATGTCCTCAACCATCAGTTGTCACGAAGCATATTAGCGTAAAGAATAATAAGTGTACCACGTATTTAATGTCAACCTAATGATTTCCGAGAGTGCGTGAAGATAATACGAACGTTGTCTCTTTTGCTTTATATGATTGCATGTCAGGTAATAGTATCGAATTTAAGGTCAATGACTCGCCATTGCTTGAAATTCAATTGTTGAATATGTTTCTTCAACCCAAAGAAGCTGCTTTTGTATTTAATACACGGAGAACAAAAATCAGTGTCTGGAGGTAAATCCTTTTGTTTTATCTTGTGTTCATTGTAATATCCATGTGAAACATACATGCACAATTTTACGCTTCCAGAAAAATCAAATTTACCTTCTGCGTTGAATATAGATTGGTAAAGCACATACAGAACAGATAAAAGAATGGGAATTATTCTTAAAGATTCGAGACATCTTGGTAAACATATACAAGACTCAATTACATATACATATAGTTCTGGAATAAAATGTCGAATGTAAAAATCAAAAAAAAAATAAGAAAAGAATGACATTGTATGTATAATTCCAAATGACCATAAGACTATAAGTTTAAAAACAGTCTTTATTACAGAATCAGGTCAACAGACGTCAGCAGAAATTTTACGAAAAAGAGTCAGCGAATTTTTTTGCAGAGCTGAGAAGGCGATATGATAAAAATTTGACCTCCTTACATTTTATGACATGTGGAAATTAAAAAATATACACAATTCTCACAGGTCATCACCTATTCACCCTTTTTTTTTATCTATTTTAAATTTTGATAAAGTTGAATCATGTGAAAAATTATTGACGTTGGAATTATAGAATAATAATTTTTTAGTACCTATCTTTATTTTATTGATTTAAGTTAGTTTTAAATTTTTGTCACCTATTTCTCACCTATTTTTATTTGAAAAATCACATTTTTATCTTTATAATGAACATAGGTACTGTGATGACTGGTATACAGTACAGAAATAATTTATTTTTGATGTATATTTTTTGGCTACAGTTATATGTAACGACTATAATCACATTTTTTGTTTCTGACACTGATTCTCTGGGATAAAGCAATTTTTACAAGTGTGCTCGAAAAGTTGAACGACTTACGATAACATAATTTCAATAGTGAATTACTAGATGCGAAGACTTTACGAGCATCGAAATCGCTCTTAAATTGGCAGAGCGATATCGAGGCCATGTTTCTTATAAGGACCTCTCACTTCCTGAATTTTTAGAGGATAAGTAGAGTACTGTAATAAGAAAAGACCTCATTCGGAGAAAAGAAGTTTCGATTGTTTTGAAAAAGATTCATTTGTGGTCAAAAGTAAACCGGTATTTTGATCACTCGGTGAAACTGCATAAGAATACTAGAAACATGAAGTAATTTTTTCTTCAATTTTGTAAAATTACTTTTCAGTGTAAATACAAAATAGTAATTATTTTCACATAGTAAGGAATATTTTAAATATTAACTGTGAGTATCGCTGAAGCATAGGAACGGATCCACACTTCGTTAATTGTGTTAAATAAAAAAAAATGTAAACATAAATATTACGCGGTACTTCTAAAGTACAGAAGCGGATATTCGCTTCGTTGATCCTTCCAGGATTAAGTAACGTCCTTCGGTACTAAGTGGCGCCCAAGTTATTTGATATTTTGGCCCATCCTACTTGAACCAAGAATTATTTCAAAATTTTTAAAGTAATATAATAACTAATTTATTTCATTATTTAATACTCTAACGCATATTTTTTCTTTCTGTTTCAGGTGAGTTATTTATAATCAACTAACTTCAGCTACAAACATACGTAAGATTTTTATTTATTTTAAAAAAAATATTTTTATTTGATCCTTGGAATTTTTCTGATCTCAAATCTCTTGAATTCACCTCAAATTTGAATTCGCTCTAATTTATTAAAGATTCTTTGATTTCTGTGGAATCCTTTAGAATTTCTTCTGAATTCTGAATTTAAATTTTATTGACTGGATTGGAAATCAAGATTTTTTTTGTTATGAACGGAAATGACTTATCATTACAAAAATATCTCTAAAAGATCACGTTTGAGCAAAATGGGTACTTGAACTTCTGAATGTTCAGATGAACGAACTTTGTATTTGTTTAACACCTTAAGGACCTTTAGGATTCCACTGAAAAAAAAATCTCAGGGTTTCTCGTTGTTGAAATGCGAAAAATAGATTCCGTCGACTAAGGCACTCTCGTTGAAATTTCACGAGCAGCTCATTCTCGTTACTTCCGCCCAATTTACTGACCTCGTTGATACGAACACCATACCTACTTTTACTATACGCACATGAACCACGTTTCATGTATACGTATTAAGTCGAATGACGCAGCTCTCTTTGATTATTCAGGTGCAATAGTTAAATTCAAGTTCAACTTTTATTCAAGGTACGATCAGTGATTGTATTTACATCTAGAAAAATGCCAAAGAAAGTTTGATTGAGATAGAGTGATTGAGGGCACTGATAGATTGACAATAGTCGTTGAATCATACCTCATTAATGAAGAATTGAATTTATTTGAACAGAAAATAATTTGCAATGATGTTATAATTATAAAATCAAAATTAATTTCTTAAAATTGAGATTATTCCAGTCATCACAGGTCGTCATCTATTCACCTTTTTCCATCTATTTTCTTTTTTTTTTTTAACAAAAATAGGTACTGTGATGACTACAATTCGTTACTGCAATTATTTTTTTATTATTTAATAATGCCATTGATTTTTTTATTAGTCTTCCTCTTCTCACGGGAAATATCAGTCTTTCCTCTTGACTACTAATTTTTGTTCCCACAAGATTTTAAATCTTCATGTCTTTACATAGACTTTTTTTAGTACACTGACAATAATTTATAGAGTATGAAAATACGTCGTAATTAAATTTTTCCATAAAAACGCCACTTTTCCTCTTTTCGCGAAAGTGTATTTGCTTGAGGGATCTTTGGATCAAGATGAGAGTCAGTCCTGATAATAGGAAAAGAAAGAAGTCGTTTGCCGGGTGCAAATATCACGAGGATAATTTACGATTTCATTCCAGAGTGCTATGAATGAATTTAGTGAAACGTATGAAATAATTAGCACTTGACATGTGATTCACGATCGTCTGGCTTATTATATCGTTGTTTGAACCAAGGTGCAAACGAAGCAAAACATCGTAAAATCTTTTTACTCGAGTACATTCTTATTTTCTTCTTTGAGAATCAATTTGAACAAACAGGATGTCCAAGATAAAATTTTATTGATTTTTTACTGCCAAATCCATCCAGTTTTCCCAAAAATTTCGGAAAAGCTTGAAGAATAGGAAAACACCTCGCGATAAAATTACAATCTAAATTACATTAAAGTGCAATATAATTATATAGAATTTGATATTATGCATATTGTATAACAATGTACATTGAACAATTCCTCATGAATTAGAACTCAACTCTCTTGCAAATCATTTCCACAGTTAATTTATAGTTTACCAAAGTATATAATTATTTTTAATGGAAAGAAATTTTGTAATTTTATCTTAATCGCTTAGAAAAATTGTTACTTAAGGTTATTATTATTAAACATAAGATTCGTGTGGCATAGCATGGCAAATTCCATACAGAGTATTATTATCGTTTACATATTTTAAATTCATACTGTATATGAAGAAAGAGAAATCAGCAGCTGCTGAATATTTTTCTTAAGACGAATTTTTTGCACTTTTTCAAGGTATTACAACTTTTGAAGTATACTAGCAACTTATCATCTGCTGTTGATATTCAAAACACACCTGCAAGAAAAGCTGTAGGTTTGAGTCATGCACCAGAGAATATGTGCTTCAATGAATAAAAAAATAGATGAGAAAATAAATGTACGAACATTTTTCCCCTGAGCTGGTTTATCCAGCAAGGCAGGTTTTTGTTAGCAATTTATTTTTAAATTTACATATCTTATCTATCGTTCATTTGTTGAGGTAAAACTGAAGGCTATGTTCTTTTAGAAACCCTAACTTTTGAATTCGAATTTCCAAGAGAATTTTAATTCAATCTGTATACATATTTTTATAACTGTCCTGAAATGTTTTTTATAATATTTTCACTGAGGTATCAAAAGTGTTGACCCTTCTTACAAGATCCGAAAAAATTTTTTAAATTTTTTACAGTAAGTTCTATTTCTTAAGTTTAAGACAAATAGAGTAGTACGAAAGAGCAATGCACTTAGAGATTGATGAATAAATAATGAATGGCCGCCGTCTTCAGCGAATGTGCGGCCTTAAAATAATTATTTTACTAGTTCAAGGAGATCATCAGCGTATTACAGAGGGACTTTATTGGAAAATGGACAGAAAATCTGTATTATCATGACACTCTAGCCTTAGTCTAGATTCGCTTAGAGAATGTCGTAAACTTAAGAGTTAGAAACAATCTTAGTTCGTTTAACTCATGTTTGCCAGTTTTCACTATGATTGCACTTAAATTTAATGAGATTCTTTCTCAGGCATATATTTTCTTCTCGTGTGAGAGTATTGTCTTTTTAAGAACAGAGAGTGAACATCTCTTCCAAAATTCCCGGGTAGAAATTGTGCTAGGGCCCAATTCGCGTTCTAAATAGCTTGCACCACTTTTATTAGGGCTCTACATTCAGGCGCTATCTAGCAAGCCCCAATGTTAAAAAGGGTAACCTAACTGGAGCCTTAGTAGAGCCAGTATAGAACTTGAAGAAAATGGTTTCACACCCCTATATATAGATTAGAGAATAGATTTGTCGAATTCAAAGCTGTACATCTTGAAGCTAAGAATTCAAATATTTTCCTTTCGCGTGAAGTTGTAGAATCAAATCACTGGAGTGTCAAATTATTCCTTAACTACATATCCATTTTGAACCAAAGAAAGCACCGGTTTCATGCATCGTGTGGTAGTTACTGGGTTAGCGATATCACGCAGAGTGCGTTGAAACAGTTAGGATGGTATGGCTTAATGTGGAAGAGAGATAATTAAAACGAGTTGGGTTTCTACCAGGAATTGCAGGAAAGTACGCGGAATACTGGCACAACATTTATTTTAGTGTTAAATCCTTGGGAACGTGAAATTTGCTCGTTCCATAGAAAGTATGTAGGGGGATTCCTTAAACGGCGTCACGTTCAACTGTCTATAGTTCGTTTTGGGTGATGTTTTAATTTTTTATCGTCTTGTCTAATTGAAATCTTGATAAAAATTACGATTCAAAATATCAAGTCCTTTAATATTCCTAAAACTTTCATGGTATCCTAAAAATCATTTTTAAAAAAACTCTTGAAAATACTTTAAATGCTTTAGTTTCATAACAACTTCTAGAATTATTCCTCAATTGAATAGCAATAAAAAAAGTATGACAATAATGTTTTGGAAGTCAATTGGCCAATTAGATGTGAACTTTGGTTATATAACAAAGAAATAACTCAAATAATAAATAATGCTGACTCATTAAAATATACACTGAAAAAAAGTAGATATTTATGCAAAGATCTTGTTCATAAGCATGATAATGGATATTTTTATTAGTCGTTATAATTATTTTATTAGATATTATCACCATTCAGTTTTTTTTTAAATGACAATTTGAGAGGTTTATTATGTAATCCTGGAGGATAATTGGAATTTGATCCTGTCAATTTTCCACGTAACGACGTCTTCATAAGAAGAATGTCGTTGATCTAATGATCATTTCGGAAGCCTGTTAGAGAGCAATTAAGATTGAAAACTGGGATTCCAATTTACAAAGATGGACAGTTGGTTATAGATTTTACATTAGTTACGTTCTCGTCACGCTCTTTAGGAATCGTTGCTCAAGCTTATCGAAGCTTGCACAAGCAGCAAGATGCAAGTAAATCAATTCTTGTTCTAAGCATTCATATCGGTTCAAGGATTTCTAATCGTTTGTATACGATTACATTCCAAGCCAAATTGAGAAAAAAAAGTCTTCATCTGCAGTCATAAATTTACATGTTATGAAACTAATTACAGCCTTCATTAAAATTAATTTACAAATATAAAATGTAAATAATAACACTGAACTTGTTTTTTTCAAAAATAGATACAAAATGGGGTTTTATGTGTAAAATAATACTCCTGGGATAGTATGTATTCTTTCTCGTCATTTTAAGACTAGAATCCGTATTAGTATAACACACTTTGTTCTTTTGGAGAAACATTATATGAAATTTTCTTAAACTGCGTTACAATTTACAAAAAAAGTTTTTGGGTATTGGATACCTATTCACCTTTTTCCAATTTATTGATAAAGTTGAATTGTATGAAAATTTATTCTACATAATCAGAACTATAAAACAATTCTATTATGAAAGCTCTCGAATTCCTTCAGATTCTTTTAAATTGTAACGCATTTAAGGAAAAATTTATATAAAAGGTTTCTCCTTGTATAAATGAGGTAAAAGAAAGATTGCAACATTATTTTAGTTTAAATAAACAATTAACTAAAAGCAGAAAATCTCAGAAATCGTTGTATCCTCGAATCGATGTATCACGTAACTCAGTGCTCGATCACGCAAGGCCCGAGGATGGTTTAACGCCAAAAGCGGTTTAGCTGACGGATCGTCGCTTAACGGCGCTGTAATTCACTTGTCGATCACCGAGACTTAATTGAATCAGTCGGATCAACGAACGCAGAGCGACACATATATCGAGAGCCCTCTTTCCTCTCAGCTTTATTCTCGATTTAACCAACCTTCTCTTGCATGAATCGTCGATCGGTAGTCATGCTTGCGTATACTGTATATAATACACACAAGCTCTACGATCAAGATTCCCTGAGATCAATTGACGATCCTCCACTAGGAAAATCTCACAATCAAAGCTAGAATCAATGCGGCGAAGAAACCAGGCCAGTACGATTCAAATCAGTGCACAAAAGAAAATACTATATGTCTGGCATTTATATCGTCGGATAGACAATTGTTATAATCTAGCATTCTAGCCCTATAGTCGAGCCTATAGAGGAAGTACTGGTTAAGATGACAACGCGTTGTTTGTATCACGCAACAGTTCTCAGATTTATCTAGAGATTTCGGGAATTTTCATCTCTTCCTTCTTTAGACGTTCAATCAGATTTTAGAAGATTTTTACGGAGGAAAATTCCATAGAATTCTTGCAGTTCATTCAACTGATAAAATTCAATTCCAAGAAGGAAATTCGTACAATGGCAATCGAACTCAGCAATATTGCAATAAAATGATATCGATTCAAATTGAATTTTAGCTGTTCATTCAAATCAGCTAGTCAAATTTAATTCTAAATGCCCAAAAAGAAATTCTAACTTTTTTTTAGGTATGAATATTGTGCAGAATATTCTCGATTATTTAGTAAAATTTATGTCACTGATCATTTTAATTATAGTCACCTCAAACACTCCACTAGCTAATATACCTAACAACAATCGTAAATAACACTGAAGAGATATGTAATATACACTGTGTGAATTGAAAGTATTCGTGAGAAAATGTTCTTTGGGTTTACAACTTGTTGGAAAAATGAAAGATTGTTCAAAGGTCGTAACACTTTCTCACTGATTTCGAAATGTGAATATTTTATTTAAGATTTTTAAATTTGTATATTTGTTGCGAAAGCTTTTTTTCTTGGGCTACAAGGGTCTAGTAGGGTTGCCCTATTTTCAAATGGGGCTTGCTAGATAGCGTCCCAATAGATCAGTATGACGAACTAATTAGACACTAGTTAGATTTTCTAGCTAAAGCCTTGGTGAAAGTTAGGCAAAATAGTTAAAACCCGACTTGGGCCTTAGTACAATTTCTACTCTCGTTGTTCTTATGAATAATTTTAGTCGCAATATCTTTTCATAGTTTAAATTTAAATTGACTTGTGAAATGAAGGAACGAAATTTACATTTGCTTCTCAAATCTAATTTAGAGACATTTTAACTTACAAATTACATAAGGTAGTTTGAAAGTGAAAGAGCAGCTCATGCACTTGTTTGTGCATTATAATGTCTTGCTCGGACTGTGTAACCTCCAATCAAAGAGTAATAAAATCATCCATTCAGAAAGCTGTCTTATCTAATAATGCACTTTATTAATTAGAACTGGAAATAGGTGGATTGGGAATTCATTTTCAATCGGGAACAAGCAATACACTATAAAAAGTTTTCTTCTGGAATTTTCCCTAAAATTTTTGGAACGTGAATTTCCATAAACTTTCCGAAATTTTACTAAACATTTTGTACGCAAAATTTCCGAAATGCCCTTTGGGAATATTACCTCAAATTTTATGAATTTTTCTAAAAGTTTGTTAGAAAAAAATTCCTGAAAAGCTCTTGGGGAATATTACTCCACTATGCATTGTATGATTATTCTATCGTGAGAGGGACTCTATATATAATATTTATAAGCGGAAAATATTCGGGAATTGTCCGGGAACTTGTTGGGCAAAATGTAGTAGACACCCTGTCAATATACCCCCCCTCCATGTGACACCCCCCAAGCTGTTGCATAATTTGTGAATGGTTTCTAAACGCTTCTCACACTTGTCACATTGAAAAATGACAGAACTAAATTCCTCTGACCGAAATTTCGGTACACTTTGACCAGTGTCTTGTTCTCGACACTGATTTCGGCTCTGGAAGAAAGACTCAGGGATCACAGCCGGTCCTCTATTTCCTCTATTTTCTCTATTTTGAAAATTTTCCTCTATTTCCTCTATTTTTAGCCAAAAACTTGAAATTAAAAAATAAAATTTTAATTTTTACACCAAAACGAAAAATTGAACAAATAAAAAAGTATAAGTTTGGAATAAAATATAAGTTTAGAATAAAAAAGTATACCATTACTTGGTAATTTACAGTAATCTAATATTTTTTTCAGTGTTCAATGGAATGTGATACTAATTTAATAAATTATGAAGCCGTAATGTGCTGTTAAAATTTGGAAAAGACTATTAATTTCTAGTAATAATATGTTTTTCATTGTAAAGTCGTAAATTCTAAAATTTTCATAATTTATGAAATGGCTGTAAACTGTTAAGCTACAACTGATGTTAATTAAATCTTTAGTATTGTTAAAACAATAAAAGTATTGTAATATAATTTTTATTAACCTTGATTCACATACTATCCTTCATTTAAAAAAACGTCTTTCAAAGGTCCTCTATTTTTAGAAAAAAGTCCTCTATTCCTCTATTTTAGAAAGAATGGAGGCTGTGATCCCTGAAGATTGTACGAGAATAAAAGTGTGAAAGGTTTCAGAGGTGGCCGAACTAGTGAGAAAAGGATGAAGAAAGAAAGGATGTTGAGATTCTGAAATTTAGAGAGAAAGAGAGTGAGAGAGAGTGTGAGAGAAGAGGTAGGACACTGGACGACGAAGACACGAGTCACCTCATGGTGTTTGCGACTTGCTGTGGCGGTACGTGTGAGGGGTGGGTGGGTAGCAGTGAATGAGGAGGGGGCGAAGGCTCGAGGGGGTCACAAGTCTGCGAGAAGTGCACTGCTCGTGCCAGGCTGTGCAGCCTGGTACCACAGAATGGGAGACCGGAGAACGCATGAGGACTGAGGAGAGTACCTTCATAGTATGTATATACGAATACAGAATACATACGTATGTACATATATTATAAATACATATATACGTATATAAATGGTCCCGTGCTTGACTGCCTTACCTACTTGGTATTAAAGCCGGCTTGATTCAACTCTGTATGCTGGTACGAGTGTACGATCTACGTGGATCTACATGTACAGTACACTGTACACGTTTCAAGACTGAGCTGATGTTGTGAGCTAGAGTAGCTCTAAAGAGCTACCCAAGCCGGCAAGATTTTGCATTGCGCGCGAATTACAACAAGAGCATGTTAGTACTCTGCCCCACTATTAAAGTCGGGTTAGCGTTGCACTGAATTCTCATAGAAAATTAATTCAAATGTATTATTAATCTTGCATAG
>CAJFCP010000113.1:137299-179209 GCA_904066005.1 Synergus itoensis | reverse complement strand
TTCTCAATCAATATTGCAGTCATCAAATTTGAATTGGTTCACCTATTTCGGACATTTGTCACCTTTTCACCTTTCTTCAATTGATAGAGTTGAATTGTATGAAAAATTATTGCATACTTCTCAATCAATATTGCAGTCATCAAATTTGAATTGGTTCACCTATTTCGGACATTTGTCACCTTTTCACCTTTCTTCAATTGATAGAGTTGAATTGTATGAAAAATTATTGACATTTTAGTATTATAGAATAATTCCGGAAGTACTGTGATGACTGCAATATTATTGGTGAATCATGGGATTCAAAATATATTCTGGAAATTCGCTAAATTCCAAACGAAAGGTAAATAATACTTGAAATAATAAGGAAACAAATTGCTGAAATTGTTCTTTTATATTTCTTTCGCCAAAAGAGATTAAAAGCTAGTCGCCAAGTTCTATAATATTAATGTCCATATGGTTTATTATGCAATAGTTTAATTCTGAATAGTAGCCAATATCTAGAGAACAATATGTTTTCACTTTATTCGTCGGTGATGAAATCTTAACTCGAGGCACTAAATCGTTGTTCCAAATCTGCATCGAATCAAAAACCGAACTAGTGTTTTGCATCTATAGGTATGGGCCTGGAATTTTAATCGCGAGTTCCTAGAGATGATTGAGCACTTATTTTCTCCATCACACCGTACACGTGAACACCATGGTACGAAGCCAAAACTGAAATTTACTTCAGTGTTGTTACACTTTCCATTGGCAAAGGTCCATTCACTGGAAATGCCAACGGAAATCGTGACGGAATGAGATTTTTGTTCAATTAATGCCTCAGGTTTCGACACCTTAACTTATAGAGGTCAATATTTTTGTTTTTTGAATTGATTGTATAAAAATAACGATGACACAAAAGATATTTATAATTCCAATTCTTGGGGCATCAATTTGTTATGCACCGTTGAAAATTTATTTCAGAGTTGAATCATCGTATCGAAAAGTAACGCCTTCTTTTCATCCTCATCGTTGAGTTTGAATTGCAAATTTTATAGCGAGGTTTATTTTTTGTTTTATTTTAAAATAATAATATTCAGCGCCTTCAAGACCTCTCAAACTTTGCAAAGCCCTCCTGTGTGGCAAAAAGGCCCGAAGCATTTCCTTTTCGCGCGAATGTGCACATGTTGGCCGAAGAAGTCCTTAATGCTCCATTCTATCTTCAAAAGGCATCACTGACATCATTTGTCTTGACGAAAGCAGCGTTGAATCATTCTGACAACATATTTTCGCGTTTGGCTTCGTAGCCGCATTCTGTTTATTTACTTATTTATTTTTTGTTTTAACTAAAATACCTATTGCAAAATACGTCCTGCTAATTTTTATCGGAACAACTTTTGATTCATCATCTTCCCTACCTTTGTGAATAAATTAATGACTGGCTCGAATTTAAATGAGAAACAATCCCTCTACACAATATTATCAAAAGTCAGATATTATGCAGAGAGAAAAATCGAACTCACGACGCATAATTTTTAATAATTTGACGCTACATGCTTGACAAATAGTGCAACCTTCTATTGTTCCCTTGAAATTCTTAGTATGTAGATTAGACAAGTCTAATTTGAATAGAAGGTAATCTTTAAGAATAACTGGATGAATAATTGTATTATTTAACCATTTTCTTCGTGCTTACTATATGAAACTATATATTTTTAAAGTTCTAAACCATTTTCCATCCTTAAAGGAATTTTTTGAGAGGAATGAACTTTTGTGGGGGATTTTAGTGACATGCATTTCTCAATGCAGATGCGATTTTATATTTACGTAAATTGTAGAAAGACAAGCCAGCCAATAACCTCGAGGTGAAATACCAGTAAGAAGGAAAGAATGAGAAACTGCGTCGATTGCATTTCTCGATTTACGATCCGCGCTTATCAATAACTGACTTTCCATTATTCCATGTAAAGCCTCACGCATTTCTCGAAAAATCACATCTCATGCGCGAAATTACTTCCGCTTTAATTAGGCGCTAGGAGGAAAAACAATCTCGTTGATAAAACATTATATATGTTAATTTACTTCAAGGTTCGTTTTCTAGAGTAAATATTGAACTAAGGTGCATTACCTTCGGATGTGAGGGATATATCCAATTAAATTGATGGGAAAAAGGGAGATAAGGTGTGGATAAAAGTATAGTCTATCAATCAATACAGGCCGTAAACTAACACACGATTATTTTTTGTTTTAATTCCTTCTTACAACTCCAAGTCATTCACAAGCTTTCGTTACACCACTTTTTTAGAGAAGATTCTTTTAACTTTCTTTGAATTTCATATTTGAAACTTATCTGTGACGTTTGGCTTGCACTGCATCTAAATTTTTGGATTGGTTTCGAATTTTTAATGTCATACCGTGTCATGCGTAATTAAAATCCCATCACGGATCACGTTCGGCTCACTTAGCTATATATGTTACATTCCAGATAAAACGACCTGCATTATTTGTATAATCAATTGTAAAGGCCTCACGTTTATGCAGCCGAGTTCGCAATTGCTTTTGGGAAAAGTTCTTCTACTCGGGGTTAATACGTGTTTATTCATTGGAGATCAAGAAGCAGACTCGGCGTAACTTGATCCACACTACGCTAGAAGATTAAGTCGCGATAGAAAACTCATCTCGATAATATATGTAAGCCTTTGCTCTAAGGAGTAGTTGTATATATTATATGAACTTTCACGGACTGGGTGTTCGAATCCAAATCCTCCTACGACAGTAAATTATAAATAGTTAATTAAAAATCAGTATTTTCTAGAAATTGATTACATTACATATTATTAATTTTATTGTCCATGCAATGTTTCCTGTGGCTAGTTATTTTATAATTGAAGAATATAATGAAAGCATGTTGAAATAATTTCATGATGATATATAGTATATGTATTGGATGAAACAGTGAATTCTTAAGGCAGAAGGCATTGAACCTTTCACCTATCACGCTACGAATATTGCTCATTAGTTTTTATTCATCTCTGTTTTAGGCGATGCAGGTGGTTGTCCAATGGGAATGTTCAGATGTTCTGATGGAAAATGCATTCCATCCCTCTGGGTCTGCAACTACCAAAAGGATTGTGACAATGCCGAGGACGAATTTCAGTCATGCCGTAAGTAATTTTGTATACTTGAACTACTGAAATTGAAGGTGGACATAAATTTTATAATTTATGTTTACATTTTATGAAGCATAAAGTTGAATGTGAAGTCCAGATGTCCAGCGAGTTTTCTGTCGGTAAAAACATAAAAGTGTAATTATTTTCAAGGAAGGGTTAGCTCGAGTTTATGCCTTGCTCGTCAGTCTTACTGATACGATACTTACTGTTACTACTGCGTCCAGTTATAACTTATAACCTTTAAAACCATTTCCCATCATCAAAGGAATATTCAACCTTTCAAATAAATGTCCTGTGTTCTCTTCTTTTTATTGGTTTTTGACTTGAGGAAAACACTTTACTCAATTCAGTTATATTGTAATCATTACTATTTAATTTCATAATTACAGCGAGTAATAATTAATTCATGATTATTAAAACGTGATTGTTCTCGAGCAAGAATTTGATTCCATTGTTATTAGTTGCCTGAAAAATGACGTGTATTTCATAATAAATATCTGTATGTATCTACTTCCCGTAATTATATTACGTGAATGGTAGCTTTTGCCAGAGGTAAACAGGCATTTGAAATAAAAACGAAATTAAGATATCCTAAACAATGCGACAGCATCATTGTTGCATTGAAAATGAAGAAGATCGATCAACGGTCTTTGTTGAGCTTCAATCACTCATGAAGCGGAAACGAACGTGACCTTCTTTTGCTCAACACGAAAAAAAACTCGACATGCAAGCGTAAAATCCGTTGATCCAGATAGATTATCTCCTAATTCAAAAGAAAAATCACTTTTACTCGAAGAACTATAATAAGAAATACATAACTAATATTCTTTAAAACCATTTTCTATCTTCATAGAAATTTTCAACCCTCAAAAAAAAAATTCCACTCGTGAAGAAGGAATTTTTCACCTAACAAGAATTTTCAAAATAGCTTCCATCCTCAAGGGAATTTTCTACCTAATTTCAACCTTAAAATAAATTTCCACCTCAAAATAAGAATTTATTATCTTAAAAATTTTCCCTCTTAAAATGCTGACTTTTCTTAATTAAAATAAATTTCCCTGACATTGATGATAAATTGATCCCTGACATTGATGATGAATTATTCAAATCAAGGAGAAATTTTAGAGAAAAACATTGTTTTTAATTATTCTTGAACAGCTTGGTCAAATAATCATTAGTCATGATCTCTCCTGTTTATTCAACTGTTTTTTTCCGATGACTTGTCATTTAATTGATGCATATATAAGGTGTGTTTACAAATGATCGTTTTCTACCCAAATGTACAATTTTAAATTCTAAATTAACTCCATGAAAAAATTAGATGCTTTTTTCATTGACGTAAAATAGCTAGAAATTGAAATATCTCGCAAGTAGTGTAGAAAGTCAATGCCGTTTATGATTGGCAGATCTGTTAGTTTTTTCTTGTCATTCCTCTTAATAACAGTAGGTTTTTTTCCTCTGATCGGAAGTAATTTTAATTAAAGTGAGATTTCTAATAATTCAAAATTAGAATTCATAAAAAAACTTTTTTCGTAAATAAATAAATTTCTTTAAAAACCCTGTGAAAAAGTCGTCGAATTCCAATCCCTTAAAATTCCTTAAAATTGTTTAGAAAAAAATGAGCCTCAGTGTGGAAATGTTACTTTATTTTTATTGTTATTAATTCTAAAGATTTTAATGTTGATTTTGTTTTTGTTTTCTTCTAGAACCTCCTGAATGCGAGCTTGGACAAATCACATGCGGCCAGTATATCTTTAATAAAACTTACTGCATACCCCCCCACCAGAGATGTGACATGACAGTAGACTGTGTCGACGGCACCGACGAAGCCGGATGTAGTAAGTATTTTTTTTTATTATTCTCTCATCAAACTTACACTTTACAGTATCAATTTCTATAATTGTCTTCAAAATTGACTTACATCTCTCCAGTTCAGTGCGTAAACAAGATTCTTAGCTAATTTCTTCCTTTATAATTTTTATGATAAAACTTTCTTTCTAGTTAAAGGGTGGCACTCCATAAGGGATTAATCCACATTTTTTCTAAAATGAGATTATTGCGTGTAAAATTCTGAATAATTCAAATATACATCTTCACTAAAGGATTTTTTTATTTGATGTAATTTTTAGCAGTATATTTTTGAAGAATAAAATAGTAAAAATTTTATATGCACAAAAAGAATTAACTTCATTTTTTCCAAATCTGATGATTTTTTCTTTCTTTTTAATTGAAAATTATATTTTACAGAACGTTTTTTGTCTTTCACGAAAAATAAAAAAATGTGATTTATGGCGTGCCACCTTTCAGTTCAAAACAATCAGATCTCAAAAATACAATCTTTAATTTTAATTTGGGTCTCGAAGTTTTCCAGGCCATGCTGTTACCACTTGATGGGTCATTGACTCTAGAGTATCAACCAGAATGAAAAAATCATAATTTTTAATTCCTATTCCTTCCTACGAGCATTTATCGTCGTTTGAACGTGAAGGTTCTTGAATAGTGTGAGAAGAATTTTGAGAGAAACAATGAACGGTAGAAGGAAAGAAAAAAAGTGATGAAGGAGGAGATGGTGCTTTATTGCTACGTAGCATTTCTCGAAGACTTACTTTCCTAGGCACACGAGAATGGATAACGACAGCCACTGATCGGAGCCGGAACCCTTCGAGGTCTCTATGCAGATGTCGAGAAACAGGTTCTTCGTGTTAACGTTTGAGGGATCATAGCTTTTTCTGCATTGCCTTGAGTTTCTTGGCCGACAATCTTCTCCTTAAGATACTCTAGGCTCAGTTTCTCATACGATTATCTCTACCGTCTACCAATTACGAAATAGATATTAAACACTCCTTGCCAGCACCATCAACTCCAAAGTGTCCAACAATCTGATAGTGAAACGATTAGACAATTTAGATGGGAACAATTCTTTTAAAAGATCCGAAGTTTACAAAACACTAACACAAATTGACTGTGGGTGTTGTTGGAAATTAAATGAATGTTGACAAATTTTTAATTCTTTTAAAAGATCCCTTGAAATTTCTTATAATCACTTGAAATCTCTTGAAAAACCTTGAAATTTTTTCAAGCGATTTAAAATTCCCATTATTTTGAGTTCTTGTCACCTATTTCTCACCTATTTTTGTTCAAAAATTCACCTTTTTTAATGACAAATGATTGAAATTGGAATTTGAACTTTAAAAAATAATATATTGTATAAAACTCTTCTCTAATTGGAAATTCTTTAACTGTGGTTAAACCTGCTTAGTAAACACTGTGTCTATAACTAAATAAACCACAATAAAATTATAGTTTCTAGATTCAGAGAAAAGCTATTTAAAACAATGATCAAATATTTCCTCCCATGTTCAATTTACGTCTACATTTTTCTCGAATTTATGAGACTCGCGAGCTTGACACTTCAAGGCATTTTAATAAGAATTTAATGTTTGTAGAGATGAAATTCAATATGTTATTGATGTCATTAATAATTTAAATGGCAATAGTTTACATTAACGGAAAATGAATGTCTGAAAAGTCGACTCGGAAAGCGGATTAGAGATTGGATTAAAGCCCAATCTAACAAATCTGAACTGTTGCGAACAATTCCGTCTTTCACTTACCATTTATAATTAATTATATATAGTTATTTAAAAATAATAGGAAGAAAAGATTATAATCTCTTTCATTGTCTTGTTTCCAGACTACAGGAAATGTCAGACAGACGACTTCAGGTGTAGCGGAACGACGCCTGAACTTTGTATACCAAAAGAGAAGAAGTGCGATGGTTATTTGGACTGTCGAAATGGAAAGGACGAAGAAGGCTGTATGACTACAAAAGCTCCATGTAGATTAGACCAGTTCAGATGTAATACGACACAACGCTGTGTTGAGCAAACTGCAAGATGTAATCACAGAGACGACTGCGGTGACAACAGTGATGAAGCACACTGCAGTAAGTTCAAAAATATTAAGGGTATTAGACCCAAGTTCTGACGTCAAAATTCGATTTCTTCATTTTACTCAACAAATATTATAATTAGATATTTTTTCGCTCTGTAGCACTTTTCATTTTTTAAATAGAATTGTGCGTACAGAGTGGAAAAATTTCTAATTTTAATACATTTTTCGTGAAATGAGGAAATTGAATTTTGAGGATAGGTTTCAAAATCTTTGTTTTATGCAAAAAATATTGAAATTAAATATTTTTTCGCTTTATTACCACACTTATATTTTAAGAAAGAGTATGATTACAGAGCGAAAATATATTTAGTTATAATATTTGTCAACTAAATTCAAAATTTTGACACATTTTTTTATTGGATACAAATTGAGATGTTAAGGAAACCTCCGTCTATTTTTTATGATAGGATTAAGAGAATCTTCTTTTCGTTAGATATTCTATTTCGGACTTTACTTTTGAACACACTATTAATAAATTACCAATTTAGGAAATCCATTACTTTTTGCAGTAGGCTGTGAAATTTTTTTTCTCTTTCAGCCTCGAAATTGAGGTTTATGCATATATTTCTTTATCTAGAGAGGACGTAATGGGGACTGCAGTCGTTTATGAGCTTGTTAAGAAACATTTGCGGCTCTGCAACGGGATCGTCATTTCCTTGGCAAATACACAAACGACTCTAAATTCCATTCCGTCTTTTTTAAACGCAAAGTAAACATTCCATAGGAATACAAAAAAACTGGAACGTATTTTGAACATGCACAATACTCTGATCAAGTAAATCCAAAAATAATTATCAGTTCTAAGTTTATTTAAAATCTGACTTATGTAGATATCTTAAAATATTTTAAAATACTTTGAAATATTATCAACAATTTTTTAATTGATTAAAAGCCTCTGAAATTCGCGAAGATTACTCTAGTCCTTTAAAATCTCTTAAAATCTTTGAAATTATCTGATAACCGTTAAAATTTTTTAAATTACCAAAAAGCTTTGAAATCTTATGAAATCTGTTGTGAAATCCATTTATGAATGGTCCCTTTATTATGAACTCGTTAATTTTATTTTAGAATACTTATAAAATGGCATTTTATTATGAGAAACATGCTTGCTCAACAGGCTTTCCTGACTGTACGGCGGAGCAATTTCGATGCGCAAATGCACTTTGCATTCCCTTAGCATTTCAGTGCGATGGTTACAGAGATTGTGATGATGGATCCGATGAAAAAACTTGCACAGCGATGGTTTGTCCAGGAACCAAATTTATGTGTCCAAAAGGCTCTCCTGGTGGAAAACCAAAATGTATCAACAAATCGCAACTGTGCGATGGCAAACAAGACTGTGAAGATGGCGCTGATGAATTATCCGCTTGTTGTATGTATTTTTTGCTTTATAAAGGAATTTTTTAATCGATATTTATCCATTAAAAGAATTCTCTCGTGATTCTAAAATCAATAAAAATGTATTGCAGCAACGAACCTTTGCGGCGCTCTAG
The DNA here is from genome assembly GCA_904066005.1 of Synergus itoensis. Taxonomy (NCBI): domain Eukaryota; kingdom Metazoa; phylum Arthropoda; class Insecta; order Hymenoptera; family Cynipidae; genus Synergus; species Synergus itoensis. Next base: position 170,613 of record CAJFCP010000113.1, on the reverse strand, counting down.
GATGTCAATACAAATGTCAGGCTTCTCCCACCGGTGGTGCTTGTTCCTGTCCAGAAGGAAGAGTTCTTGCGAACGATTCGAGAACTTGCATTGGTAAATTTCCACTTAATTATATTTCATTATTTTTAGAGAGAATATAGTAGTATCAAAAACAGCCTGAAATGCAATTCTGTCTTTCGAAATTCTTACGTTCGAAATTAGCTAATTTATATCTTTAGATTTACATAGGGATCAGAATTTAAAAAGCGCTTGGCTCATTGTAGACATTTGTTGTTAAGAGAGTTCAACGTGAGAATATAAACTTGCAATCTTTTCTACTGTGAATTATAGAATTTCGTAACGTAAAATCACGCAAGAAAATACTACTATTTTCTCTTACCTTTCATCTTTTGCTTTCTAAACATTATTGTTTTGATAGATGTTGAAAAATATAAATTATAATCCCCGAATTGAATTTATAATAAAAGATTATTTAGTCATCAAGAATTTTTTCTAAAATGTGAAATTTGGTTTCTGTTTCTGGTAGACAGGGACGAGTGTTCGGAGTGGGGCTTCTGTGAGCAGCTTTGTGAAAACACGGATGGTTCCTACATCTGCAGTTGCATTCATGGATTCGATCTCCAGGGCAGGAATTCTTGTCGAGCTTCAAAATCAAGTGCACCAGTAGAATTACTGTTGGCTCAGGATCGAGCGATATGGAGAATGACTACGACTGGTCAAGACCGGAAGCTAGTGGCCAATACAACCGGAGCAAGTGGAGTAGACTTTCTCTACAATCGAAACCTGATTTTCTGGAGTGACATTAAGACCAGGAAGATTCATTCTCAATCTCTGTCTGGAAATCAAGCCAATTCGGACGTGGACATTTCCCTTCCAGGATCTTGGGTACCAGTTGCAATCGCTGTGGACTGGGTCGGAGATAAACTCTACGTAGTCGATTCGATAGTGCAGAAAATAGACGTTTTCGAGTTAGATGGACATTTTCATGGCATCGCTCTTGGATCAAACCTCACTAGTCCGGCAGACATTGCTCTTGATCCTACTGTTGGCTTGATGTTCATAGCCGATAGCAAACAAGTATTAAGAGCCAACATGGACGGCACGAACACAATGGCCATTATCTCTGAAGCTGCGTACAAGGTTTCCGGGGTGACTGCTGATATCTACGCTAAAAGGATTTACTGGTGCGATTCTCTACTAGATTATATCGAGACTGCTGATTACTTGGGACGAAACAGAGTGATGGTTCTTCGAGGAACCCAGGTTCCAGCTCCGATGAGACTTGTCGCCTTCGAAAACAGAATCTTCTGGACCGACAGTACAAAACAAGCTGTTTTGAGCGTTGAAAAAACAGTCGGTGAATCTTCGATTCATAGTATATTCAAAGCCAAAGATGCGAAAGCTGTGAAAGTTCTGCATAACCTGATCCAACTCTCGGTGACGAATCCTTGTGGAATAAATAATGGAGGCTGTCAACACATGTGCATCGTAACAGCAGCGGCTGATCGCGATTCTGGGTTGGCTTATCGTTGCGCTTGTAACATTGGTTGGAGGCTTTCATTAGATCTGAGGAATTGTAACCTAGTGAGAGAGTTCCTCATGTACTCCCAGCAAAGATTCATCAAAGGACGTGTTTTGGACCCTGTGATGGAAGGTTTCAGTGATGCTATTCTGCCAGTTGTCTCTAGGAGAGCCAGGTTCGTCGGTCTGGACTTTGACGCTCGTGATCAGTATATTTATTACAGCGACGTGTTGCAAGACGTGATCTACCGAGTTCGTCAAAACGGCACTGGTCGTGAGATCGTATTGGCAAGTCAAAACGAAGGAGTAGAAGGATTAGCGGTCGACTGGGCGTCGAAGAACTTATATTATATTGATTCACGGAAAGGAACCTTGAATGTTCTCAGCACGAGGCACGTCACCTACCGCAGAACACTTTTGAAGAACTTAAAGAGGCCAAGGGCAATCGTCATCCATCCTAATCAGGGATTCATTTTCTTCTCGGAATGGGACAGACCAGCAAACATTAGTAGAGCTCGAGCGGATGGATCGAACTTGATTGTCTTCAAGAATCTGACTCTCGGATGGCCAAACGGTCTCGCGATTGATTTCAGCAAAGACAGGCTTTACTGGTGCGATGCCTTGCTGGATCATGTTCAGCATTCTAATCTGGAAGGTACTGATGTTAGGACTGTTAACTCAAGGCTCATAAGACATCCATTTTCAATCGTAATTTACGAAAATTGGATGTACATCACCGACTGGAGATTGGATGCCATAATACGTCTACACAAAGAAACTGGGGAACAGGAAGCTATTCTTGTTCGTGAGCCAGATACAAATCGATTGTATGGAGTGAAGGTCTACAGTCCTGCTATTCAAATCCCACATACGGATCATCCTTGCACGATAAACAACGGCGAATGCGAGAAGCTCTGCTTCGCTGTTCCTCGAAACAGTACTACTAGGTTTTCACCAATAAGACTAACACGAGTTTGTGGCTGTCCTTACGGCGAGAAACTACGGGACGACGAGATTACTTGTATGGAAGACCAAGAAGCCGAACCGCCAGTGAAAGCTTGTCCAAATTCCTGGGACTTCACATGTGCCAATCAACGATGCGTGCCTCAGTCATGGGTCTGCGATGGAGACGATGATTGTCTTGACAACAGTGACGAGAATCAAAACTGTACAAAGCCCACTTGTGGAGCTAATGAATTCCAATGTAAATCAGGCAGATGTGTTCCCTCGAGTTTCAGGTGTGATTCAGAGAACGATTGCGGAGATTACAGTGACGAAGCAGGTTGCCCTAACGTCACTTGCAGTACTAGTCAGTTCGCGTGTAACAACAATCGCTGCATACCCGCAACCTGGAAATGTGACTCCGAGAATGATTGCGGCGATAGCTCTGATGAAGGTGATTTCTGCGCAGCTAAAACTTGTTCTTACTTCCAATTCACGTGTCCAAGATCAGGACATTGTATACCACAATCCTGGGTTTGCGACGGCGACAATGATTGCTTCGATCAGCAGGATGAAATGGACTGTCCACCAGTTAATTGTCTCAGCACGCAGTTTACATGTGCAGATCAAAAGATGTGTGTTCTTGAATCCTATAAATGTGACGGAATTTCCGATTGTAATGATGGAAGCGATGAAGTAGGATGTCCATCACTAGCGCCAGATCAATGCAATACTGAGAAGCAATTCCAGTGCGCAAGTTCTGGAATTTGCATACCGAAGAGCTGGTATTGCGATGGGACCGCGGATTGTCATGACAAATCTGATGAGCCTGAAAGCTGTGGTCAGGTTAATTGCCAAACTGGGTTCTTCAAATGCAATAATAACAAGTGTGTTTTCAAAGCCTACGTCTGCGATGGAAAGGACGATTGTGGTGATGGATCAGATGAAGACACAAAGTTACACGCTTGCAAAGCCCCAGAATTCAAGTGTGAATCCACGCAGTGGAAGTGTCCGAATATTACAAATCGATGCATCAATGTTACCAGTGTCTGCGACGGTAAAATGGATTGTCCAAATGGGGGAGATGAGGGCATAGGCTGTGATCTTGAGGAATGCAAACACCAGGGAGGACTCTGCACGAATGGATGTTTGCAAACACCTTTCGGTGCTCAGTGCACTTGTCCACCAGGAGAGGAACTCGGCAGTGATGGTTTTACTTGCCAGGATATGAACGAATGTGATCCACCTGGTCGTTGTTCTCAGCTCTGCATCAACACAAAGGGTGGTTATCATTGTAACTGTATTGATGGTTACGTCCTCGAAAAGGACAAACACACATGCAAAGCCTTCAATCACAGCGCAGCTTTCCTCATAATTTCCAATCGACACACAATTCTTGTTGCTGATTTACAAGATCAAGCACTGGAAAGAGTTCCAATTAATGTAGAAAACGTGGTAGCAACATCCAGCAACATGCACACTGGCACAATCTTCTGGTCCGATATGAAGCTGAAGAAGATCTCGAGATTAGACAGAAGCAGTGATCCTCAGGATGTGATATCTACTGGTCTGGATCTGGTTGAGGGTTTGGCGTACGATTGGATCGGACAAAATCTTTACTGGTTGGATTCGAAATTGAATACTATTGAAGTGGCTAAGGAAACTGGTGCAAATAGATTGGTCCTTGTGAAGGAGAACATAACTCAGCCTCGAGGAATGTGTCTCGATCCTAGTCCAGGCGCTCGTTGGCTTTTCTGGACCGACTGGGGAGAAAACCCAAGAATCGAAAGAATCGGTATGGACGGTACAGAGAGATCCACTATCATCAACACAAAGATCTACTGGCCAAACGGTCTGGCTCTAGATATCGCTAACAAGCGAATATATTTCGCGGACAGCAAACTCGATTTTATCGACAGTTGTCTTTACGACGGGACTGGGCGAATTCAAGTTCTAGCTGACTCTCATTATTTGCTCCATCCTCACTCTCTCACTCTCTTTGAGGACACGATGTACTGGACTGATCGTCAACTGAATCGAGTTTTATCTGCTCACAAATTCCACGGCACAAACCAAACCGTTGTTTCACATTTGATCTCCCAACCACTCTCGATCCATGTTCACCACCCGGTACTTCAACCAATTACACCAAACCCTTGCGCAAATGCCTCATGTTCTCATCTCTGTCTTCTCTCACCGACTGCACCAAACGGTTACAATTGTAAATGCCAAGTAGGATTCAAATTGTTGAGTGACGGACGCTGCATCGAAGAGGAAAATGCCTACTTGATGGTTCTTCGAGGATCGCAAATCATCGATGTATCACTTCTGCCTGGAGATACTAAAACTGGATATATTACTCCAGTTGTTGGAGTTGAAGGCGGTAGATTTATTGACTACGATAGAAGTGACCATATCATCTACTGGCTGCAAGGAAAGGAAGGCGATGAGGAGAACGGTACTATTTACACGATTCCGTATGGAGGTGGCAATAAAACCGAATTCCCGAGCCCGACTGGTGACACTGGAATTGTTGGTTCTCCATCAACTTTGGCCTTTGATTGGCTCGGAAGGAATCTCTTTATTGGTAATAAGTACGCTTCCAATATCGAGGCTATAAAGGTAGATGGAAAGATAAGATATAGGACGATTGTCCTCGCGAATGATGGAACGCCAACTAGTGTAGCTAGGCCGAAATCTATGTGCGTTGATCCTCTTGAAGGACATGTCTTCTGGGTTGACGAGGGAGGCTACGGTGTCCCTTCAAAAATTGGTAGAGTTAACATGGACGGTACGAATCCTCTTACTCTTGTGCCGAAACTTTATGACGCAGAGGCCATCACGATAGACATACCTAGCAAGACTATTTACTTCAGTACCTCTCAGACTATCCAATCGATGACAACAGACGGTCAGAATGTTAGGACTATTCTATCCGCAGCTAACAACATCGCATTGCCCAAAGCCCTCGCCGTTCACGAAAATAAACTTTATTATCTGGATCCAAAGTATGAAAAGATAGAGAGGATAAATCTACCAAATGGTGATAATGCGACGATAATAATGCACAATGATGCTGATTTAAAGACTCTCACCATTTATAAAAAACGAGCTATTGGTTCTCACTCCTGTCTTGTAAATAATGGTGGCTGCGATCAAATTTGTCTGCCCTCTGCTGGTGGAACCAGAGTCTGCGCTTGTGGCATGGAATACCGCAAAGTTGGAGACAACAGATGCGAACCTTTCAAGACTTTCGCGGTCGTCACTCAACTCGATGTTGCGAGAGGGTACAGTTTGAAGGACTCTAAAGAAGCAATGGTACCGATCGCAGGAGTGGGTCATCACATTCTTCATGTTGATGTTCACTATACTAAAAACTGGATTTATTGGGTTGAGTTCAATAGAGGATATTGGAATGGAATCTTCAGAGTGAGACCGAATGGCACTGAGCTTGAGCAGATTGTCAAAACTGGAATTGGATCCAATGGAATTAGAGGCTTAACGATTGACTGGATAGCAGGAAATATCTACTTCGCTAATGTTTTCCCACATGACAACTACGTTGAGGTGTGTTGGTTGGATGGAAGAAACAGAAAAGTATTAGTGAAGACAACGACCGATGCACCTAGAGAACTTGCGGTGAATCCAATAAAGAGAGTTCTTTATTGGATTGACTATGGACAATATCCAAGAATAGGAAAGGCGAATTTAGACGGCAGCAATTGGACAACCTTGATTACAAGTGGAATCAGTACTCCTAGGGATTTAACGATCGATATAGCAACGCATGATGTCTACTGGGTTGACTCGAAGCTTGACATGATTCAGAAGATCTCTTATAATGGTGTCAATCGAATGATCATCCGAAATAATCTACCGAATCCGATGGGGGTTGCGATCTTCGGTTCGGACATGTATTGGGTAGATCGCAATCTTGCCACTGTCTTTAAGGCGAGCAAACTGCCTGGAAACATCAGTCTGCCGATTTCAGTTAGAACAAATTTACCGAAATTGAGAGACATAGCTATCTTCGATCAAAGCTCGCAGCCGATGGATGAAAACAATCCATGCTCTCGAATTCCTAATGGCGGCTGCGAACAGTTGTGTTTCGCTCTGCCACGTGATAGTCCAACACAAATGAAGTGCGACTGTGCTACCGGTAAACTAGCATCTGATGGCAAGAGGTGTGAGAACGTTGACGAGTTCCTTGTCTTCGCTACAAGAACCGAAATTCGGGCTATTAACTTAGACCCCAAATCAACCAATTTGCCTTTCAAGCCAGTAGGAAACCTGACAAACGTTGTAGGCGTTGATTTTGACTATCAAGATAAGAAATTGCTCTTTACTCAAATTAGACCCTGGGCGATGATTGCTTGGCTTAATTCAGAAGATCCCTCGTCAATGAAACCTGAGAAGATCATCAACAAAGGCATCAATCCAGAGGGTATTTCATACGACTGGACCCAGAAGAAAGTTTACTGGACTGACTCTTCAAACAACAGCATCTATGCCATGAATATCGATGGTAAGGATCTGGTGATGATTGCTAGGGTAGACAGACCACGAGCCATTGTTGTAGATCCTTGCAACGGTTCTCTTTACTTCACCGACTGGGGTCGCTTTGGCACCTCTGGAAAAATTTTTAGAACTACTATGGCAGGTTCGTTGAAGAAAGCCATCATCGACAAAGATCTTTCTCAGCCTAGTGGTCTTGCCATTGACTACGAAGAGCGCATGCTCTACTGGACCGATGCTGTTCTAGAGAAGATTGAAAGATCAGATCTCAGCGGAAATAACAGAGAAGTTCTTATAGGAGCCACAATTTATCCATTCGCGATCACAGTCTTCCGGGAACACATCTACTGGACTGATTTGCAACTTAGAGGTGTCTACCGAGCAGAGAAGAACACAGGATCAGACAAAGTGGAATTGGTAAAACGACTTGAGGACTCCCCAAGAGATCTTCACATCTATTCCCCAGCCAGACAACAATGTAAGGTCAATCCTTGCAACATCAACAACGGAGGCTGCGATCAATCCTGTCATCCCGGACCGAGTGGCACCGCTGAATGCAAATGCGACGACAACAGTAAACTCGTAAATGAAGACAGAATGTGTGTACCCAAAAATGTTACTTGTGATGGTAATAAATTCGCCTGCAGGAACGGACGATGCATTTCTCGAATGTGGGCTTGCGATGGTGACAATGATTGTGGAGATGGCTCTGATGAAGACACTAACTACTGTTCCTACCACTCTTGCAGTCCGAATGAATTCCGTTGCAACAACGGCCGCTGCATCTTCAAATCCTGGAAGTGCGACCACGAAAATGACTGTCGCGATGGAAGCGACGAGGAAGGCTGCGTCTATCCACCTTGTGCAAGTGGAGAATTCACCTGCGCCAATTATCGTTGCATCCCACAATCTCAGGTTTGTAACGGTGTCAACGACTGCAAAGACAATGTCACTTCTGATGAAACACACGAACGCTGTCCCCGGAATACGACCTGTCCTCCTAATCATCTTAAGTGCGAGAAGACCAACATCTGCGTGGAGCCTTATTGGCTTTGCGATGGCGACAATGATTGCGGAGACAACAGTGATGAAAATCCTCTTCACTGCGCTCAGAGAACTTGTCCTCAAAATAGTTTCCGTTGTCCCAACCACAGATGCATTCCTGCTACTTGGTATTGTGATGGAGATGACGACTGTCTTGATGGAAGCGATGAGCCACCTGGATACTGTCAGTCTGAAGGTAGAACATGCTTCGGTGATCTATTTACTTGCGACAATGGTAATTGTATTCCTAGGATATACATATGTGATGGTGACAATGACTGTCTTGATAATTCTGACGAAGACGAGCGCCATCAGTGTAATGACAGGAAGTGTGATGAAGAGACTGAGTTCACTTGCACCGCTAATAAACTCTGGAATCGTGCCCAGTGTATTCCTAGGAAGTGGCTCTGCGATGGAGATCCAGACTGTGTGGATGGAGCTGATGAGAACGTGACTCTACACCACTGTCCGGCACCCACGCCTTGTTCTGACAATCAATTCACATGTACGAATGGAAGATGTCTCAACCGAAGCTGGCTCTGTGATCACGATAACGACTGTGGAGATGGTAGTGACGAAGGCAAATTCTGTAATTCAAGATACAAGAATTGTTCCGAAGTTGAGTTTACTTGTCAGAACTTTAAATGTATAAGGAAACAGTTCCACTGCGATGGGCAGGATGATTGTGGGGATTATTCAGACGAAGTCAACTGTCCCTCGAAGAAGAAGAACACAACATGTCCCAATCCAGGAGAATTCATGTGTGCGAATGGAGTCTGCATCGATCAGCAGTTGGTTTGTAACAAAGAACCCGACTGTGCTGATGAGAGTGACGAACCAGCTCACTGCAACGTTGATGAATGCGCCCGAGTGGAGATGAACCAATGTGGACATAGATGTGTGGATACACCAACGAGTTTTTACTGTGAGTGTAATCCAGGATACAAGCTTCTGGATGATGGAAAGGCCTGCGTAGATATCGACGAGTGTATAGAATCGCCACAAGTTTGTAGTCAACAGTGTGAGAACACACCAGGACACTTTTATTGTAAATGTAATGACAAGTACTATGAACGAGCAGCTGATGAACACACCTGCAAGAGGAGAGACAACATCCCTCCTTGGGTTATTTTCACAAACAAGTACTACATCAGGAACATGTCAACAGACGCTTCTAAATATGCTCTGATGCATCAAGATCTTATAAATGTTGTTGCTCTCGATGCTGATTATGCTGAAGAGATGTTGTACTTCTGTGACGTCACAGCTAAGACAATTTACAGAGCGCCAATCGGTGGTGGAGAGAAGCAAGCGATTATTCGACACGATAGTCTTGGTTTGGAAGGAATTGCGATTGATTGGGTGGGAAGGAAGCTTTACTGGCTGGACAGACATGCAAAACATCTGGAAGTAGCTGAGTTGGATGGAACGAATAGAAAGACTTTAATGACTGGAATTGCTGATCCAAGAGCGATTGTTGTTCACCCTGGAACTGGGTACTTGTACTTTACGTCCTGGCATCTTCAAGCCTACATCGGAAAGATGGGAATGGATGGTAGCAACTTTTCTCAAATTCTAAATTGGGAAGATGACATCGCTTGGCCAAATGCTCTCACGATTGATTACTTTACTGACAGGATATTCTGGGCTGATGCGCATCTTGATTATATTGCATTTGCGGATTTGGAAGGACACAATCGGCGAATTGTGATTTCTGGGGTAAAAGTTCCACACGTTTTCGCGATGACAGTCTTTGATGATCATATTTACTGGACGGATTGGAATCTGAAGGCTATCAGCAAGGCAGAGAAGTTTTCCGGAGATCATATTACGCTCTTGAGTAACACAACTCATCGACCTTATGATATTCATATCTATCATCCTTTGAGGCAACTTCCTTATATTAATCCGTGTGCTCAGAATAATGGCGGATGCTCCCATCTGTGCTTGATTTCTCCTCCAGCTAGTTCATACTTATTAGAAGGCTTTGGTCAACCTGGTATGACTTCTCACAATTGCACGTGTCCTAATCAGTTTATTTTGGATAAGGATCAGAAGACTTGCATAGCTAACTGCACTGCTGGTCAGCATCGTTGCAGTGCACCTGATGAAAAATGCATTCCTTGGTATTATAAATGCGACGGAGAGAAAGACTGTAAAGATGGTTCAGACGAGAGTAACTGTCCTACGAGAACTTGTCGGGCAGGAGTCTTCCAATGTGCAAACGGCAACTGCACACCAAGTCTTACTGTGTGTGATGGCTCTGATGATTGTGGAGACAGTAGTGACGAAGCCAACTGCTCACATGAGTGTCCTGCCTTGGAATTCAAGTGTAAATCCAACGGCCGCTGCATCCACGGATCCTGGAAGTGTGATGGAGACGCTGACTGCAAAGATGGCAGTGATGAAGATCCAAGTATATGCTACAATAGAACATGCGACGCAAACACGGAGTTCAAATGCAAGAATGGCAAATGCATTCCAAAATTGTGGATGTGTGACTACGACAATGATTGCGGAGATGATAGTGACGAGCCAGCGTACATGTGCCGTCAAAGAAATTGCACAACAGGCTGGCAGCGTTGTCCTGGTCAATCGAACTATCGTTGCATTCCCAAATGGCTCTTCTGTGACGGCAAAGATGACTGCAGAGATAATTCAGATGAAAAACCGGAAAATTGTCCCGTCTGCGATCTTACTACCGATTTCAAGTGCGCCAACAATCGATGCGTTCCTAAGCAATGGCTCTGTGACTTTGCTGATGATTGTGGAGATGCTAGCGACGAAGCAGATGCTATTTGCAAAGACAAGTACAGAAAGTGTTCGGAATCCGAGTTCCAATGTGGAAATGGCAAGTGCATCGCTTCTAGATGGCGATGTGACCTCGAAGACGACTGCGGAGATGCAAGTGATGAACAAAACTGCGAGACACACAAGTGCAAGGTATATTCGAAACTTATATTTAATGGTTGTTACAGGACCTGTTTTTTACTTTAAACTCTTTTTAATTTGCTATTTTCATTTGAATAATACATTGTTCATGTTTACAGAATGATACTTATCAATGCAAGAGCGGCCACTGCATCGCAGGTCATCTCCGATGCGATGGTACCAGAGACTGTAAAGATCTCAGCGACGAAATCGGATGCCCTGCAAAATATCCCGGAGGAAGATACTGTCCACAGACTCACTTCCAATGTGACAACAACTTCTGCGTTTCTCTCCTGGACAGATGCGATGGCTCTGATGACTGTGGTGATGGTTCAGATGAAAATATGGCCATGTGTGGTAAGCTACTCTTTTATAGATTTTCATGTCTTGAAGATCTTTAAAAAGTCGGATAATAATTTTATTTTTTCTTTCAGCGAGCCTGCCTTGCGATTCTAATCGAAGATTCCGTTGCGCAAATCACAAGTGCATTCCTAAGTACCAGGTTTGCGACCAAATTGACAATTGTGGAGATGGTTCCGATGAGAATAACATGACAATGTGTGCAACCAGAATTAAACCTTGCGATCCGATTAATGAGTATCTTTGTGCAAACAAGAATTGTATCAGCAGACTTCAAGTTTGTGATCACACAGACCACTGTGGAGACTTTTCGGATGAATTAGGATGCCGTAAGTTATATATTTAAAATCTTTTAAAGACTCTATAAAATCCCTCAAAATACTTTTAAAATCCTTTAAAATTCCTTGAAGTCGTTTGAAATTTCTTAAATCGCGGACAACGCCGAGTAAATTTCTGCTAATTTCTTGTATTTTTAAATGTTTTAAATGAAGTCAGTATCTCAGCTACTATAATCGTATTTTTATGTTCTTCCAGATTTGAATAAAGTTTGTACGGACCACGATAGAGGCGGTTGTTCCCACTATTGTCAGAATATCACCGATATCAGTTTAACACCAATAAACCGATACATCTGCGCTTGCCATCCAGGATATATAATATCTAAAATAAATAACAAACAGTGTGAAGACATAAATGAGTGTGCAGAGGGCACGCATCACTGCTCACAGTTGTGCGTGAATCTCAAAGGAAATTACTCTTGCATGTGCCGCCAAGGTTTCAAGCTCTCTGATAACCTAAGCGGAGTGTGTCGAGCTCTAGAAGACAATGCACTAGTAATGTATGCAACTGGATCGGAAATCCGAGCTTTCGACGTTCACAAGCGAGATGAAATGCCTGTGATTGGGTATGAAAATAGGATACAGGCTATAGACTTTGATCCACGGATGGAATACGTTTACTGGATCGATTCACACGACAACAGGATTAAACGCTCGTTTATGGTCAACGCGAAAAACGGGGAAGCGAAGATAGGATTTGCCCAAGATCTCAACATTCAATGTATGTGATTTTATCATTACAGTCATCTTAGGTCATATAATATATTATAATCATATTATAGTCATCTATAATTACTTATAATTACTTAAAATTGTTTGAAATCTTTTTAAATCTTTTAAACTGTTGATAACTGTTATTATTTCTACAATTATTTTATTATTCTAGACTTTGATCTCTTATGTTAATATTCTTTTTACTTTCAGCGTCTAACTACAAACCTACTAGTGTCGCTGTTGATTGGGTGACCCAAAATCTTTACTGGACTGAAGTGGCCGAAAGTGTCAACAGATTAACCGGAAGAGTAGTAGTTGCCAAATCCGATGGAAGATACCGACGTAGCATCGCTCAAGTCGACGAACCATCTGCAGTAGCCGTTGATCCTCAACTAGGAATCCTCGTTTGGTCAGATGTGGGATTCAATCCCAGAATAGAGAGTGCTTGGATGGACGGCAGTAAGAGAAGAATCTTGGTAGGAGAAAGACTTGGAAGACCTTCTGCGCTTTCTATCGATTACTCGATGGACCACACACTTTATTGGGCAGACAGTAAACTAAATCACATCGAGTCGATCCGATTGGACGGAACTAATAGAAAACTCGTTCTGCAAGGAGATGCTCTAAAACACCCGATGTCTCTTGACGTTTTTGAGAATATTTTGTACTGGACGACGAGCTTCACTGGCGAGTTGATCCGACAAGATAAATTCGGAAGAGGAGTTCCTCAGGTTGTGAAAGCAGGCATGGAGACAGCTGGAGGTGTAAAAATTTATCATCAACTTAGGTACAATACCTCGTTAGTCGATCCTTGTCGATCCAGTGGATGTACTCATCTCTGTGTAGCAATTCATGGAGGACATAGATGTTTGTGTCCAGAGAGTTCTCGGCCAAGACAACCACATGCAAGCGAAATGCGCTGCGATGCAACAGAGGAAAGGCCGAAATCTGCGCCGAGAATTTGCCCGTGTCAGAACGGAGGTTTCTGTATGCAAAATACTGATAATGACCTGGTCTGTATGTGCCAAGATTATTACGAGGGTGAGCATTGTGAAATTCTCCCAGCAGCAACTCGATCGGGAAGTTCCACTGCTGCTATTGTCATTCCAATTGTTGTTTCTATCCTGGTGTTGCTTGGTGCCGCTGCCGTTATTTTGGTTCTCAAAAAACGGCCATTGTGAGTAGTCAAATTTGTATTCAAGAAGTTTTAAAGAATTTTTGAGATTTTTTGATTATGATAATTTATTTCATGTGGTTTATTTGCTGTTTTTTTAGTGGCAAGCCAGGAGGTCTTGGTAGTTTAACCGGTGCTCAAAGTGTCTCCTTCAGACAAGGCAGCAATGTCGAGTTTGGTGGATCTTCTACTGATCGAATGGTAAGTTCAGCAGAATCTAAAAATTTATTGCCAAGGGGTCGTCCATGTATTACATAACGCTTTTAGGGAGAAGAAATGGTCGAAAAATCGCTAAAAAAAAAGCGATACGTAAAAAATAGATAAAAATAAAAAAAAATATTAAGGTTGTTGGATCGAGTTAAATTGATATTTTATTTTGTTTGCAGGAACCTCTCGATGTGGAGTACAATCTTAATGAAGTTAGCACCAAAAACAGAGACTTTAGTAATCCAATGTATGACGCAGTAAACCTCGAAACTGGGAACACAAACGGAACCAGTGGTAGCGGGATTTATGAAGTTCCTGCGGAAATGAAACCCTCCAGTATACAACACAAAGAACCACCTCAACTTCACTTTAAGAGGCGAGAATTAGATCCAACGCCCATTGACTCGGGCAAAGACACCCAGCAACTAGTGGAGGAAGATAAATCCGAGTGCTAGGTAGTCTCCAAAGTGCTTTTTCATCTATTGTGCTTTGATCTTGAATTTGTCGCGAATACTAGATCTCAATATTCGAACTCTAGTAGTGAAGTTGCTCGATTCCGACAAGCAAATGTGATTGTATTCGCTTTTAATCGAGTTGGAGTGCAGAGAGTGAACGTTTTTAGATAAGTTTTTATACAAAAGATTTGAAATGATTTTCCTCTCGATTTTACGCATTGAAAAGAGTTTTATTAAGTCGAACGAACGGCATGAGAATTTAGATTTTCCAAATAAGCAGCATAATACTTTTGTCGGATTCGTCGTGGATTTTTTACTGTGCACGATATGTCAGACTTCCAAATTTTGTAGACTCGGATAAATCTGCCGTTTAATATTTTAAAAACACCTTGAATTATATTTTACTAAAAACTATGTAACTAGTAGATTGACGTTTTGAGATATTTTAAATTCCTCGAGGTGATAAATTAATTAACATCAATTAAATTGACAACAGAATGTCAGGTTTTTCCGAGTATTATTATAGAGATAAGAGATACCGAGCCGTTGTAGTAAAAAAAGATCGAGATCAAACTGCAATAGGCAGAGTACGATCGTGTCATTTTCTTAGGTGTGATTTATAAGTCTTGTAAATATAATTGCTACGAAATATTAAATTCATATTATCTGTGTACCATAAAAACGCAACACATTCCATTTACACTCAAGGTTCTTGAGGGTATAGTGATAGCACGAGATGACTTTATTAAGTACGGAATATGTAAATGTACGTAGACGCGAATATGCATTGGACCAATAAGTTGTATTTTTGAACAAGTATTTTTGTATGAAAGTCGAGGGAGAGTTTTATACTAAAAGAAAGGTGGCCAATCAGGAACTGATGACTAGGTACATTGTTTATATTTTTTTAAATGGTGAATGGACCCTGCGAATCGAGACACGTGCGATTTGTTAAGCATCATTGATTATTATAAATGTTATACAGAACGATTAATTACGTTATATAAATAAATGTTTTTTAAGTATAAAAAAAAAGCTCAGAATGTTTGATCGGCCACGTATAAAGGTTATTGTACATTTCTTTAGACTATACGGGGTACTTCGGCGTATTGTTCTTCAAAATAGAAACCCTATTTCAATACTTTAATATTTCAACTAGACAGGCTACATTTTAGACACCAAATTAAAAGTAGAATTTCGGTTAAAAACCTATCATTTTAGAATTTTTTTATATCGAATTTTAAATTGGAAGAAAATGTTTTTTAGAACGAGAATGATACGCTGTCGTGCCTTTTGCACAAATAATTATAAATACACGTATATAAATAAATAAATATATATTTCTTGTTGCAATTGACTTCGATCTGGACATAGATCCAGAATGTCCTAATATAATGATAATATATCAGTATTTTGTGTATTTTTTTATCAAGTTGACAAAATAATAATTGTTAATATATTGTGCAAATATCAAACTGATACCGTCCAACAATAAACTTTAAGGATAACAACTAAGGTTTCCCTGTACCCGCTGATATATCGACCAGAAAACACGATTATAAGACATGTACATATACTATACGTATAACTGAACAAAAAAGTACAGAGAAGAGGTATATAAAAGTGTACATTCAGACATAATAGAGTCCCAGATATTCGTTTTCAAAACGATCGCGTTTCACGCCTTGGAGTGTACAATAAAACTTATTTATGACTGAAATATTTATACTCCTTTTTCCTTGATTTTTAGTCAGATTACTTTGAACTCAGTCCATTATTTATCAGAGAATAGTAAATGATTGTTATCTCTGATGAAAAAATCCACTAGAATTAAAAAATTTTATGTGGAATTCCATGTGTTACGTAGAGTTCCACGTGAATTTCTATTAATATAGTTCATTTATTCATCGTAATCGTGTACCTCATTTACATCAACCAGATTCAATGTTGTAAAATTGAAATTAGTGATTGCTTTAGAGCAGCATATAAATTTTCTATTTTTTAAATCGAAATTCGAAGTTACGTAGTCTTCAAGAAATTCTAACTTAGAATTTCATAACCGATTCAAAAATAGCTTCCAGAGCAGACGAAGCTTGATGAGTCTCTTGTGACTAATAATCATCTACCGGTATGTTATCCAATGTTATCTAAATGAATTTGAAGAAAAATCTCACAGTCAATCTTTAATTGCACATACATACATAGACCATAGTCAAAGTGAAACGGTACAAAGTTCAAAATAAGATTCAATCGATATTTCAGAAACTTTATTACCGACTTTCAATCAGTCTATATTTCCTTGCCTTGCTTTCGTGTCTTTCTCACTCTTGTAAAAAAATAATTTGATATTTTCAAGTGAAAAAAAATTGTAGATAAACAGTGTGATGTAGTGAACTGGCATTCTAGTGACTGATAAATCTTAAAAGTGTCTCAGAACTTCAAAAATTCCAGGAAATAGACTGCCAAGATCTAGGAAAACAAAATATCTTTGAATATCTTTTGAGAAGATCAGAGAAAATTGGTAATGTCATTTGTTTTTATTTTAATGTGATCTAAATATTTAATTGCTATTCGGGTATCTGATTTCTAATGAAATTATAAAAATTCCATATTCTTCGTTCCAAAATTATCAACAATAACTTTTAAAAACTAAAATTTTTTATGTGTTATAAGATTTTGGCTCTTTCCCAAAAATAAATATTTCGAGTGCTACCTAAAAGTAGGTTGGCGAAAATAAAATTATGTGAACAGCACAAAAATGTGTATTACAATAAGAAAAATCTTGTACAAGACGATTAATTGTTACGTAATGAATTGAATCTGAGATTATATTCTTGTGCGCAACCATCAAAATGTGTGACGATAATTATGTATCAAGAAAATCGTATGTTGTACTTAATTTTGAATAAGAATTGTGAGGAGTTGTGAACATTTAATTTCACTTCACAACGGAAGTGTCATCAATTTGTACATAGAGAATAATCTGACAGGTATCTATTATTATTCATGATCACAACAATAAAAATCATGTGCTTAAATACCTGCCGGTAAATCATTCGACGCCTGAGGTATGGCAAAAAGAGTTGCAGTAGTGCAGAAAGAAATAGAAAAATAATCAAATATTGATTATCATTTGTAAAAATAGAATTATATTAAGTAGTGAAAAGTATGTATTCATTTTTATCAATTAATTAATTATCTGATTTCAGAATATTATCATTTATAACTGATTACTAAAACAAATACCAAAATTATTAAAAATTTGTCTCAACTATAAATTGATATTTAATCAATAATAGTGCACATTTTACAATGATTAAAATTGATTCTCTAGTCGGTCCAAACTGCAAAGTGCATGGCCCTGACAAAGTTGATTTTATAAAACTGAAATCAACTGAAATAAATACATTTATCTCAATCTGATTTCATTTACTTTATAGATCTCTTTGGTAAAGCATTGCTATTAAAATCTGTTCAGTGATGAAAAGTTTGAAATAATTGAAACCCAAACTGGCAAAATATTCAACTGTTTGCGATAAATGATGACCACGTAAAGGAATCTCTGACATACTTTAAGAAAATTTATATTTAGAATTCGACTAGCAACTTTATTTCGGCTCAAAGGTTCGTTTGCAGGATACTTGAAGTTTTTAATTAATGTTCTTAATTATTTAAGTTTTTTCTTGAAGAGTGAATATTTTATACTTACTTACTTATTTCGTTGGATTAATTTACAATTCCGTTTGAATCATTATGTTTCAATAAGAAGAAACTTTATGTTGAAACCAATTTATGAACGCAAAATTCGATTTCTTTGTTTAACGAATCCAACACCCGTAGCTAAGTATATTCGTAATTATAGTTTTCCATTATAAAACCATAATTCTTTAACAATCCTTGCCAAACATTTTCCAAATATCACACAACTATCATCATGTATCAATCAGTAATCTATTAAATTTTTCTCTTTAGAGAGGCGCGGTGCCAACTTCGGAAACCACGGATTAATCTGCAAGTAAAAACAGAAAAAATACAAACATTAAAAACCCTAAATAATCTCGTGAAATTAAATGTAAAAATAAATCAAATAAACCGAATAAACCAGGATTGTGGAAGAGTGACATTTTAAAACAGGCGCGCGTGTCCTTTCAGTGAAAATAGAAATTAGAGCAACTATAGTGCGCAGAAATTCTGCGATTCAGAAATCCAGAAGCTAGAACCCTGAAGACGATCCTGACGTTTGACGTCAGTAAGCCTGATAGTGTCTGATAGCGTTAGTGACAGGCTTTTGTGTTATCGAGACTGTCAGTCATGTCGTCACATCGACAATTGAGAAAAGTGGTTATCAGAAACGTTCGACCGAAAGGCATAGGACTAGGTCCGATGGGATGGCCGCTAGGATGGTATCAAGACGGGGGTAACTCTGGAGTTCGCGGAATAAGGGGAATGGGAGGCGGTGCGCTAGGCTTTAACAGTGGCATGGGCCAGCCTGGAACGGCGATTCTGCAACCGATCTTACCTGAAACAAACAACCATCGAAACATGTCCAGCGAAGAGAAACGCGTCCTCAACGCAGATAATGTATTTTATAACCTCAAAGTCATGGAATATGCTGTTCGAGGACCTCTATTACTCCGAGCAAATGAGATCGAAAAGGAACTTGAAAAGGTGAATGATTCCATTGATTCCATTCATGTAAAACTGACTCGCGCACCTAATTCATGTTTCGCACACACGCCCTTCAACTTCGATATATATAGTTACTATGTTTTTAATTATTTTCACTTGTCTCACTACTTTCTAATACATATCTTTAATCTTTTTAGTCTAACCACTTATTGACTTATCTTCGGATGAATGACTGAGAATGTTGGAAATACGAGTTCTAATCAACCGGTTTTCGTTTGTTGTGACTGGGGACATTTTTACATATTTTCTTTATGGAATGATTGCTTACATTGGCTTGCATACTAATTTATCCTATTAGCATTTCAGATTTTTAGACCTTTTTCAATCTCGTTTCATGTGTCAACGCACTCGGTTTTTCTTTTGTAAATATTGTATTATTGGTAATTTTAAATTGATTTTCACTACATTTTCGTAATATTTTGGTCAATGTCAAATTTTATGCACGTGGGTATTGTCACGTAGGCTTCAATTCCGTTGTCCTAAGTTCCGGCTGCCGGTACCGGTAATTTTGACATTTAAGGCTTGACATTGATTCTACTAACAAAAAAAAAATTTGGTTTCGTCTTATATATTTCGAGTGTAACTGTATGAGATTTTCAATCTTCCCAGAATAAGCACTAATGACGCAAATATTAGCTATAGGTATATTCGATTACACATTTCTGATAATAATGGTGCATTTGATTCACACCTCTGCCTGCCCGACCGGTGCAGGCAGACAATTGTCCCCAGATTCACACGACCAATTTTCCGAAGAATTTGGCCACGGAAAATGTGAATATGGTGCGGGAATTTTAAATATTTTTAAATATTAAAATAAAATAAACAGAGTTTTTTATAGTTGAAGTTTAAAATTATGATAATGAATTTAATTTTTATAATATGATCACATAAAAATAGATAAAATGCCCATTGCCCAACTCTCAAATGAATATTTCAGATTTCAAACGCTATATCATTTACAGATGAGTGTTGCGAAGAGTTTTTTTAATCAATTAAATGAGAAAGAAAGGGATTGTTGTCGTCAAATCCAGACATTTTGTGTTGAAATGGAGTTTATTAACACAAGTTCTTGTAAGAGCATAAATTAAATAAACTATACCAACGGTTTTAAAGCCGACTATCCATCGTTCTTGTATGAAATATTTTTTATTTTTCATTTCGAGGGGGGAGCCCCTTTATGCCCCCCAGGCTACTTTACCGACGGCCCTGAGACTGCTCACTGACTTTCCGTTTGATAAATTCTACCATTGGCTGAAATTTAAATCGCGCGCCAAATTTTGACCAATGGAAGCATACATTGCCTTTTCGCTAGAGAAATACTGCCATTGGTCAAAATTTTGCGCGCGATTTAAATTTCAGCCAATGGCAGAATTTCTCAAACGGAAAGTCAGTGAGCAGTCTCAGGGCCGTCGATAAAGTAGCCTGGGGGGCATAAAGGGGCTCCCCCCTCGAAATGAAAAATAAACAATATTTCATACAAGAACGATGGATAGTCGGCTTTAAAACCGCTGATAGTTTATTTAATTTGTGCTCTTACAAGAACTTGTGTTAATAAACTCCATTTCAACACAAAATGTCTGGATTTGACGACAACAATCCCTTCAGGGATAATAATAAAGAGGAGATAATATTTACTTACAAACTTTCTTTCGCATATTTAATTGATTAAAAAAACTCTTCGCAACACTCATCTGTAAATGATATAGCGTTTGAAAACTGAAATATTCATTTGAGAGTTGGGCAATGGGCATTTTATCTATTTTTATGTGATCATATTATAAAAATTAAATTCATTATCATAATTTTAAATTTCAACTATAAAAAACTCTATTCTATATTATCACGGGCCCCCTCTCCCCAAGAAATGCTTAGTCAGATTAATGCAATTAATTTTCGGTATAGATCTTCAATAATTTTAAAGTAAAAAAAATTCATTACATATGTCTAACTTGCTGGAGATCGAAAATAAAAAATTTCTAATTTTTAATTTAGTTATGTGTATTAATTATGCAAAACATTTATAAAAGTGAATCTATTGTTGGCACATTTTTTATTTGCTTTAAACGAATAAACGAGAACTCCCTAATTATTTTATCCTTGCGAATGTCATTGTTGATTGTATCAAGTTGACACAAGTATCATTTGTCTAGCTTTAAAATTATGTGAATACATCTATATGTAAACCAGGTTTAAAATCTAACGATTGCGCTAATCTTATCGCTGTTCAAACATTCTTTCAGACTTAATTTTTATCTCAATTTTGGAAAGCTTACAATTTATAGCAGCGGTACTGTGTTCTTCATTGTTAATTAACAAAATCATCGTTTATTTGTTACACACTAGTCTTCAAATTAGATTATCTCAGTTCTTTATTCAACAAATATTATATGTAATTAGATTTGTTTTCGCTTTGTAGCGCAATTCATTTTGCGAATAGAAATATATATACAGAGCGAAAAAATTTATAATTTTATTACTTTTTTTTTTTGTAAAATGAAAAGATGGAATTTTTAAGTTAGATTTCGAATTTTTCGTTTTGTGCAAAAAGTAACAAAATCAAATATTTTTTCGTTCTACAGACAACTTTCTACATGAAAAAAGAGTAGCTCTATAGAATCAACTTTACATTTGCAGTAATAAATATTTTTTACTAAAACTAAGCCATTTACCTTCGTCTATACGAAACAGAGGTAAATGACCTAGCTTTAGCAAAAAATATTCATTACATTGCGATCGTAAAATTGGCGAAACTGAATGTGTTCTTGTGGTAATTTCCACATGCTCTTAAACAACTATTTTGCATTCAATTTTTCCAAATTATGCATATCTACATATAATTTATTTAGATTTACATTAATAATAGGTGTCCTTATGTTTAATTAAGTCCCGCATGAATTCAAATGTTAAGGCGATGTTAACGTTATTGATAACGAATTTTTTATTACTATATATATTCATTCTAAGTTTCATAAAAACTTGAGGAATGATAAATAAACTACTTATAAGTATATTTAAATACACTTAGAAATTATATTGATTAGGAATTTTCGGTCATTTCCCGGTTGAAAAAACTTTTCCGGATAAATAAAATAATATGCAAATTCAATCTTTAATCTATTTTAATGACAGTAGGTGCTGTGAAGACTAACTATCTAGCTTTATGAACTGAATGGTCCTTACCTCATTGAATTATCTTTAGTACTGTAAATCTCTGCTTTTATTTTCAGGGAGCTAAGAAACCATTTAAAGAAGTGATTAAAGCAAATATCGGAGATGCACATGCAATGGGCCAATCGCCCATCACATTCTTGCGTCAAGTTTTGGCTCTTACAGTAACTCCAGAACTTCTTAATGATCCCAAGTATCCAGAGGACGCAAAAGAACGAGCGAGAACTCTTCTTCAGGGCTGCAAAGGCGCGAGCGTTGGATCATATTCTGAATCTGCTGGCATCGAAATTATTCGAAGACATGTGGCTCAATATATTCAAGAACGAGATGGTGGAATTCCGAGTGACTACAAGAATATCGTACTCTCGAATGGAGCATCTGATGGAATCAAAGTGTGTAATTGATTTATTCAAATATTTATTTTAATTATTAAATATTTTAATAATCTAATCAATTATTTTTCTTTGCAGTCGTTTTTGAAACTTTTCAATGAAAAGATAGATGGAAAACCATCAGGGGTAATGATTCCAATTCCACAGTATCCACTTTATTCTGCTGTCTTGGCAGAATTTGGTCTTTCCCAAGTCAGTTATTATTTGAACGAGGACAACAAGTGGTCTCTAGATATTCCTGAACTTGAAAGAGCCTTCAAAGAAGCTAGAAAGACGTGTAATCCTCGAGTTTTGGTTGTAATAAACCCTGGCAATCCAACAGGCCAAGTTTTGACTCGGAAAAATATCGAAGAAGTCATTAAATTCGCACACAAGCATCACTTATTTTTGTTAGCTGACGAAGTTTACCAAACCAATATTTATGACAAGGATTCCTCCTTCTTCGCATTTAAAAAAGTCATGACCGAAATGGGCAAGCCTTATTCTAACATGGAGCTGGCGTCCTTCATGTCGGTCTCTAAAGGTTTGTATTTCACATATTTCAATGAAATTTAGACCTAAGACTGAATACAGTCATCACAGGTTATTGAAATTGGAATTATAAAATAACTTCAAGTCATTCCATGATTGAAAGAACTTTTTCGGATAATTAAAATAATAAGGATGAAAGTCAATCTTTTAAAGATAAACTTTTTTTATTTGAAACTTGGAATTTTTTAAAATCTTTTTCATTCTTTTAAAATCATTTAAAATCTCTTTAAGGTTTCATCAAAATCGTTAAATTTTTCTGAATTCACCTTGAATTTTATTAATTTATTCAAATTTCTTTTCATTTCTTCAGAATTCTTTTACATTCTTTTAACTTCTTTTGAATTCTATTAAATAATAACAGGTTACACGGGTGAATGTGGTCTTCGCGGCGGGTACGCAGAGATTGTAAATATGGATCCAAATGTAATGGCTATTTTGATGAAGGCGATTTCAGCAATGCTGTGTCCAACCGTTTTGGGACAAGTGGCGATGGATGTAGTCGTCAATCCACCAAAACCCCATGAACCTTCATACCCGCTGTTCTTAAAAGAAAAGACTGAAACTCTAGATTCTTTGGCGGAAAGATCTCATTTAGTGGTTGATACTCTCAATAGTATTCCTGGAATAAAGGTAATCTAGTATACATAATCATAATAATTATTTCTTTTGACTAATAATTTTATTCACAGAGTTTTTGTTTCAATTTAAACATTTTTTAACCTAAGGAATGCAAAGTTCTCTAGTTTTATAAATTAGCACTTATGAAAGTCAAATATCTGTACACAACTGAAACTAATCTGAAATAGTTAGATTGCAAATAAAGTATATACATTTCTCAATTCCGTCTTAAAATCTTTAACTATATTTTTTTGCAGTCTAATCCATCGATGGGCGCGATGTACGTGTTTCCCTCGATAGACCTCCCTGACAAGGCGATAAAGGAAGCAAAAGCTCAAGGCCTGACACCAGATTCTTTTTACGCATTTAAGCTTCTCGAGGCCACCGGAATTTGTATTATACCCGGTTCTGGTTTTGGACAAAAACCTGGAACATATCACTTCAGGACTACAATTTTGCCTCAGAAAGATATGATCAAGAAAATGCTAACCAGCCTCAAGGAATTTCATTTGAAGTTCCTAGAAGAATACAGCTAGACAAAAAATATAAATCGCGAAATTTATAAATTTGAATATAAAGATATATGTTCTAAAATTAATCAAAAGTTACACCTGTTTTTTTTTGAGAAAAGGTTTTTTCGACTGTGAAATACTATTTATTCTGAATGTCGTTTCCTTGTATGTAGCACCACACTCTAATTATATAACGATGTTATATTGTTGGTACTTGTGCTAATCAATCATATTGATTAAATTTTACAAAAAAAAAGAATATTCACTGAATATTAAATTATTGTTTATTTAAAAGCTGAGATTTTTTATCTGGAATCTTGGTCGCATCACAGAATCATTGTCAATATCGATATTTAAATTTAATTTTCTTTAGTCACTGAACTATATTTACATTTTATAATCCTATTTCTAATTTGCAGATTCTAAAGGTCACTTGCCAACCTTTCAATTTCCTCTATAAAGAAGCGAATATCAGCTTCAACCAAACCCGAATTTTGCAAGACAAGCCTGAAGAAATTTATCTCCTCGCGTAAAGGTTGATAAGTTATAAGCATTGAGCCTTTTTTCACCATTCTTTCTTTAATTATCGGAGCAATTTTGTGCAGCTCTTTCATTAATTCCTCGCCTTCCAAGTACCTTTTTGATGGAGGAACATACCGGAAGCAAACGTTTGTACATTCTGGTTCCATGAGAAGTTTCCATCCAGCTCGATTTCTGATCATTTCTGTAAAGTAACGAGAGAGTTCAAAAATTCTGTTGACGTGTTTTTCGAAACCCTTTGACCCTTTTGCCTTCCACATGAACCAGAATTTCAAAACATCTGCTCTGCGACCACATTGGATGTGCTTATCACCGACATCGTAGGAGGTATCGTAGAATTTATCCTTTTGGAACAAATAAGTGGCCTTTGCCCCATGAGCTGATTGTAACAAATTTTCATGTTTCAGAAGAAGAGTCGAACATTGCTGAGGAGTCGTCAACATTTTGTGTGGGTTCCATGTAATGGAGTCGGCGAATTCGACTCCATCGAGCAGGTGACGATGTTTCCTAAAAACAATAAAAATTTTGATTTAAATCAATTGATAAGGACTAATTAGATTTAAAAAGATTTAGAGGAATTTAGATTTTTTACGATTTTCAACAATTTCAAGAGAAAAGAGGACAAGTTCCCAAAACAGGTGCAATACGTGAATAAATTCAAAATACGTAGATACAAAAAAATGAATAAATGCAAAAATAAAATAATTAAACGATCTGTAATGTCTGCTGTAGTTCAGATACATTTAAATTTTGATATACAAGATAAAACGTGTTTATCATAATACACAATTTTTCAAAGTGCGTTTCAGTATGGCAAAGGTTAAAATATTTTTCATATCAAATTGTTTTCAAAATTGTTGTTAATATAACTGAGTTTATTTTCAGTTGAGTTTCCATCGAATTAATAATTACGTGGATTTTTTTCCAGGTTGATGATAAAAAAAATAAATCAAACAATGATTTAATTTATTTTAATTATTAACTTAATTATTTTAATTATTGCCAAAAATTTATTTAATTTTCAGAAACGCTAAGGAACCTCACCTGGACATTAAAGAACCTCCACCCCAGGCAGCATCAACATGGAACCACATTTGGTACTTCTCACAGATCTTTGAAATCTCCACAAGAGGATCAAAAGCTCCAAGAACTGTTGTACCAGCAGTTGAAGAGACCATGAGTGGAACTGCACCTTCGTCAAGAGTTTTCTGGACCTGTTTTTCAAGGTCTTTAGTGCACATTTTACCCCTGGCATTAACCTTCACAGAAAGGACATTATTCGTTCCAAGTCCCATGAAAGCTGCGAGCTTTTTCACCGAGTAATGGGAATCTTCGGAAGTAAATATGACGAGCCTTGGTAGTTGAGAAAGACCAGTTTCTTTTATTTTTGGGAACTTATAGTGTCTCGCAAGGTTGATGGCGATTCCGTTGGCCATGGAACCACCTGGGCAGAAAATACCGTCGCCTTTTCCGTCTTTCCATCCGACTATTCGCCTCATTTCCTTCAGAACTTCTTCTTCCATGAGAGAAAATACAGGAGATACTTCGTAGGTGTAAACTGAGGGATTCAAAGCGTCGGTTAACCACTGACCCACGAGACCATAAGCATCCATTCCAGAAAAAAGTTGATTCACGAAATGAGGGTGGCCAGTTTTTACGCTGTATTTTATCACTTTTTTGGCCAGGTTGATAAGATCTTCATTGGTGACACCTTCATCACAAATTTTGAGGTTTATTAGAGACTTTAGGTCAGATGGTTCAACCCATTCTACTACTTTGTTGTTTCTTGAAGTACCCTGAAAAAAAAATTATTTAAGGGTGTTGGATTTCAAAAGATTTAAGTGATTCCAAAGGATTTGAAGAATTTCAAGATATTTTAAGTGAAGAAATCGAATTTTGACATTAGAACGCGAATTCAATGTCCTTAAACTAACATACAAAAAGCGATAATAATGTTCTCACGAACAACTCTTTTCTTTCAAATTGCGTAGTTGACAAAAAACATACGGAAACTAGATTCCAAGAGCAAGTAGTTTCTAAAAAGTTATATCTGCGTGATAATTAAATCAAGCCTATAATCCAGTTTTTCTCTAATGTTTCCACGACCTTGTCTTAATGAGTATAGAAAGTATAGAGCTAAGTAAATTTCACGCTCTAATACGTCCGTGGGAATTACAATATTTCCTAAAGTCGGTCCCTCAAATAATTAAAGAATGGGACAAAAATTTAATTACAGAATTAACAAACAAAAAAGCTGTAACTAATACTCTGATTGGAATGAGACCAATGATTCAATTACAATTAGATTAGCAATTAAAAATTCCAATTATAAATTAAATCTTAATTATTATTTTTTTCAATCTATTTTATAAAATGTTTCATGCATTCTTTGCAGGAAAAAATTTAATAATTGAGAAATTGAGAGGCGAGGTAAGAACGGTTATGAACCCTGAGAATGACAAGTGGATGTTATGATTAATTCATAAGGCAAAAGAACTCTTCAATTATAAGTTTAATGTATTGAGTTTGTTTACTCAATAAAAAAGCGATAGTATTTGCATTTTAAACATTCTAGTTTATATAACGGTAGTGATCACACAGTTTTCTCAGGTGAAACAATTACGGAACTTTATGCAATTAAATTTATCTGTGTTTAAACCAAGTGTTTCAAAAATTTAAAGCTCTTATTAAAATTTTTCAATTGAAAACTTTTGTATTCTTAATTTAAATATTACTCAGATAATTATATCATTGCTCTATTTGCTATAGATTATAATTTTCCTCATTCTTATCTACAATGTGTATAATTTGAGAGCTGTCCTAATTAAATTATTCTAAACTTTAAGCCCTTTCAAGATTTACAACTTAATGACAATAAACTTTTATGACAGCAATAGCTAATATTCAGACTGTGGAAATCTATCAATAACAAAATAGTCATTTTTAAAGCTGTTGGATCAAACTTCTATCCTCAAAATTCGATTTCTTCATTTTACTTAAGAAATATTATAATTTTATATTTTTTTGCTAAACATTATCATGTTGGCAATAAATAAAAATAGTTGTCACCTACCTCGAAGACAGCGTCATTGAGAATAACGTCAACAGACTCCTTGATGAATTTTTCGTGTTCTCTCCTCAAAGGTAAACTTCTTAGGGCTTCAGAAAGTTGTTCCTCCCCAAAAGAACTGCTAGTACCATTTTGGAAACTGGTGAAGAGGAGCTTTTCCAGGGAACCATTAGATTTGTTAGGAGTTAATAATCCTGAGATCGAGTCGAAATTTTCGGTACCAGATTCCTGGTCTAAGGATTCTCCCATGGTCTCTTCGTTGGCGGGCATTGCTCACTTGGTGGATCGACTCGTTCTGGAACTCCCTCTACGGCCTCCGCTTCCTTTATACGCTTAAACTTTGTATCAAGGACAAAACTTCGTTGCGTGCTCCCTCCATGTGACTTTGCAGTTGACGTACATTTATGTATCTCCTAATCGTGTCATAGAGTCATAGTTACGACAGTTATTTTACACTCGTCAACGCATTCTTCCTCATAGTGTTGCATTCACACCACTGCAACGTCCACTCTTTTTCCTGTAAATTATTTTAATGATGCGTCGTTTTACAACTTTTCATCCTGTTATGTCCTCTCTTCGAAACCATCCGCTAATTTTTTCCTCGTTTTTATGACTCCTCCACTTTCTTTACGATTCCTGGTGAAACAAAAAATATCTTTGGTGGAACCAGGTGGAACTTTCTGCCTCTTGAGGTATCTCAAAGTTTCTTGTGGTGTTTCCGGTCTTTTAAAATTGCACTGACCTAGTTTTTCTACCCAGATAACAATAAATTCCTTGATTATTTTCCATACAGTCGAACCTGTATCATTTCACTATTTCACAGTTGGAGCATCAGACAAGAAACTATAAATAAACAAAAAAAAAATGGCGAAATCTGTGGGATGACTAATCTATCAGCTCATTAGTACAGTTAGTCTATAAATGTTAGGTTCGATTGTAACTCCAAACTGTCATTGTGGATTTTTCGAATTTTAGAAAATTATTCAGGGAATTGTTTGTTATCTGATTGGAGAAATCAGTAAGAATTTAATTATTCTGGGTTTTTCAAAGGGGAAAACCTTTTATGATTCACTGCTAGATTAGATTTCGAATTTTGTTCTGTTTATTTGTACTCGTGAAAGTAATTCTAGACTTTGAAAATGGGTAATAGTGTAGTCAGATTAGAATATTAGAATATTAGAATATTAGAAATATTCAATTGGCACAAAGCTTCTGCAACATCATTATCAGCAAGTTATCTTATCATCCATTTTTTAATTTATCGTGACTGCATTTCTTTGTCAAGAAAATAATTCTCGCAATTATTCTATTCCTTTGAATATCTATTCTTCTTCATTCGTATTATTTTTCTTTTAAAAATTAATGCAATTAATTGTTGGTAGATCTTGAAATAATTTTGAAGTGAAAGTAAACAAATTTCATTAAGTCTAATTAACTTATCTAAATTATTAACTATCTAAATTATCTAAATTATCTTGAGTTGAAGTAAAATCCAGATTCCTTCATTAAATATTTAAAAAAATTTCCACAACATTTTATCGCCGCTGTCAAAGCTGTTGAATCTTATTAAGTTAATTTATTAACGCTCAATTATGTTTAGTAAACGTCAAATGTACGCAATTCTTGTTCGAAGGAATACAAAAACTAAAGTACTTACTAGCAAGGAAAGTGGCATTGCAGAAAACCTTCAACCAATGTAGTAAATGTTCATTTTGCGTTTTTTATTCCGTCTCCTGTCAGATTACTCTGTCCTTGCCTATCCGAGGAATTCGAAACAAATCGCGTTCACTATTGCCGGAATCGATACATAATTTACTAATCATATAATCAGATCCGATATTTCAAGTTTCCCCTAACGACAAATTTTTGTATCACTGAATCATAGTCGTCAACTTTCCAGTCTTGGAATTTTTTTGCTTACGAAGCTAACTTGTTGGAGCTAAGTTCTGAGCTAAAAATTCTATTTTTTTATTTTATTTAACAAATATTAGAATCTCTCTGTATTGTTTTTATTTATTGAACTTATTTTTTAGTAATTGTTGCAAACTTATTTCTAAAAATCAGTACATACTTTCCCTTTGATTCGTACGATGAAAATGCGTAAATAAATCATATGTTTTCAACTTTATCATTAAAATGGTCCAACTACTCTACGTTCGTGTGTCTTTGAGATATATAAGGTCAAAGTCGGAGGCCTGATTGACGAACAAAGATCCAATTAATCGAGCGTATGAAATTATAGCGGAGCGATTTAATTATGGAAAAAACGCTAGAGTAAAATACGTGCTGCATTTATTTTTTACTAAACAGTATAATAATAACAATAATTAAAATGCATAGAGCTTCTTAGAATAATCTACAAAAATAATTCAAATGATTCAAAAATTATTTGCGAAAGCTTGACTAGTACGCATTTTAAATATACTTCGGTTTTACAAAGACATAACAGCAAAACAAAACTTTTACAAAATCGTAATTTCGAATTCTAAAGATTTCATTTTTAAATACTATTTTAAAACTTTGAAATTTGCAATGTCTTTTCACTCAAATTAAAATTTTTAGCTTAAGTACAGAATAACTATGGCGCATAAGTGCTTAACCCATTCCACAGAAAATTTGATATTACTATAAGTGACTCAAGTCAACACAGCTGTCTCTTGAAGAATTTATATTATTTTTTATTATCACAAAAAAGCGAAAGCTCAGAGACGTGAATTTCCATTTAGAATTGAATTCCAAAGTTTAACGGAGACATTATATGACTTCACTTAACGATGACGTGTAAATTAACCAGATTTACAACTCATTCATATATTATTCTCGTATTCTGAAAACTTTTTTCTTTTACAACTAGTTGGATAATAAATATTTTACTTGAAAAGATAAAATTTATACCAAACGAATTTATATATTAAATGTATTAACTCTTCCTTGAGATTCGATTCTATTTGAAAAACGATACCTGATAGGTTTAACTAAATTAAGAATGTTGGATCCAAGATTTCAGTAATTTTGAAGTTAAAACTTGGATCCAAAATCCTTAAGAATCATTGACCTTTTATTTGGTTATTTTTTTCTTTAATTGTAATTTAATTTCATTGTATTTTGTTCAAACTTAGTCATATTAGGTACCGAAAATATATTTTTTGATAATTCTGGACTTTCTTAAATTCAAGGGAATGTTGCTTTTCGAAATGAATTAATTTAGCAATATATTAAAAAGACCAGATTGTTGTTAATAATACTCGACCTCTTGTCTCATTATCTCAAAGTTATCTAATACGTTCCCCACTTTTACGCGCGGGTTAACGTTCTTTGATCACACACTTCAGGACAGCCATTTCATTTGGTGATAAATTCTTTAAAAAGTTGTAGTGTTTGTCTTTCCATATGGAACTCAACCAAAGTAAGCGCCACAGTGAGAGCAACGTCTATTTTTTAATAAGAGGCAACATATGACTCCAAGGGGGAAGAAGAAAATGGCACATAAGATTCCTAGGCACGTGTAATCATCTTCCAGAACTCCCACCTGGACAACATAAATATTCATTTCATTTATGTTCGGTTTATAATAACTTTAGAGCGTTGGACCCAAGTGTTAAGCTCAAAATTCCATTCTCCATTTTACTCAACGAAAATTACAGATAAATATTTTTGCGCTCTGTAGCGCTACTCTTTTTTCAAATATAAGACTGCATACAGAGCGAAAAAATATTTAATTTCGATATTTTTTGCATAAAACAAAGAATTCAAAATCTAACTTCAAAATTTAATATTTTCATTTTACTTAAAAAATATTTGAATTAGATCTTTTCTGGCTCTGTACGCATAATTTTAGCTAAAAGTTGATTAATCCTACAGAGGGAAAAAATTCAAAATTTAATATTTGTTGAGTAAAATGAAGAAATCGAATTTTTGGATTAGAGCTTAGCTCCATCACCCTTACGGGTGATAGATAAAAATTCGATTTTTTCATTTTACTTGATAAATATTATTAATATTATCAAAAAAAAGCTTCTACAATTAAGGACTTTATAATAATACGATCATCTCAAAATACAAATGTTTTCAATTTATCTTGAAATGTAATATCAATATTTATCTTTTTTCATTATGATTTCTATTTACAAATAAATAAATAAATAAATAATCTTGTAGCTTATTGAATCACAAAATTCTTAATCAATCGTAAAATAAAAAAGACTGCTTACACGACAAGCAGGACAGGCACCGACAAGAATAATTTCAGGAACAATAATCGTTGTAGAAGGTTCTTGTTGATAAGAAATAGCAGAACTTTGGTAATATCCAGGAGGTGGTTGCCACGAAGCCCCTGTAATATAAGAAAATAACCTCTAAATCAACAATTACATTACATATACGCATTAAGTCAAGAAACCCTATAAAATATCCTTTCAACTTCGTCGCACTCTTATATTTTTACATAGTTTATATCTTTATTTTAAAAAAATAACATTACCTTCTGGTGTAGAAGGTGAATAAGGCGGAGGTTTTTCGGCTTCAGGTAAAATTGGGCGCTTTTCCGAAGCCATTTCTTTTCGTTATTGTTTTTAGACTCAGAGAGTGGCAGAATCAGAAGAATTTAATTATAACCGCAGCTGATCGTCGCAGCAGCTGACACTGATTGTTTTACTGTTGATTCACCTTCGTGGGGCGTCGGTCACAATCACAAGTTCATTTTGTTGCTTTGACAGTTCGAAAACACAATAACACAAGTCCTCAACAATACAAAAAAAATTGTTTCTTTCGTCACTGATCACATTTTTAAACGACAGACAAAACCTTTGGTTAGGTAATATTTAAATAAAATTGCAACGGATAAGTTATAGATGTTCCAAAATTAACTATTTCTTACAGAATAGAGGAAAATATACGCCTTGATTTTCCACTACATTCAACTCGATGACGCAGCGTTTTATCCAGTTATTATCTTTATCTGATATGAAAATCAAGATAAAGATGCTAAATCATAAAATCATAAAGCAAAATCAAAAACATTTTCAAAAAACGTGAATGAATTCTCGGACTTTTACGCAGAGGACGCTATAGTTGTCAGTCAGTTTCTAACCAAGTGTCAAATCTGTCAAACTTTGTCTAATAATTTATTTGTGCAATGCAATAATCGTAATAATTAACAGATTCTTACAAAATAAATGCGCTTTTTATTAAATGACAGATTTAACATACAAATCTTATGCAAAATTGCACATTCGTACAAGGTTATTATGTTTTCCAGGGGAAATTTTAAATTTGAGGTTAGTTTAAATTTTGAGATTAGAATTTGACAGTTCTCAAAAAACTCAAAATACATGTTGTTGTAATCTGAAAGAGTCTTCAGACGACAATATTTTTAAAAGCAACTCTGTAGACGTTTTTAATCCCTCTCTCTATTTCTTTTTATTCTAAAACACACTGTTATGAATTTAAAAATCCCGCAAAATTCTTAAATGAAGTTTGCGCCTCCCGCCTCCAGTGCTCCCAACTAGGGTTGTGAGCAATGAAATGTTTCATTGAAACATTGAAACTTTCACTTGAAACTTTCAAATGTTTCACTGTCAAAGTTTCATTG
>CAJFCP010000113.1:110731-132299 GCA_904066005.1 Synergus itoensis | reverse complement strand
AGTTGAGAGAATAATTGACTATCTTTCAATCAAGAGTTTCATTGTCAAAAAGTTTAAAGAGTTTAGAAAGCATAGATTATTTATATTGAAGTAAGGAGTAGGATCAAAGTCTTCTTTTGAAAACAGCTTGGTTATTTTTAATTGAAACTCATGCTCATATTATAATTAGAAATATTTCCCCTTTGTGTAAGTACTCATTTTTTAAACATAAGTACGTGTACAGACAGAAAAAATTGTTTCAATACTTTACGCGTAAAATGAAACGATTAAATTTTGAGGTCAGATTTCTACCTCTGTGTTTTACGCAATAAGCATTTAAATTAGGCATTTTTTTGCTCTGTATACGCAATTCTAATCGAAAAATGAGTACCGCTACAGAGCGAAAATATACTTTTAACAATATTTCTTTAAACAAATTTTTGCAGAGGATTTGCGCAATGAGATCAAGGAAGTACCAAATTCCAAGGGCGAAGAAGCAATTTCTAATGCATTGCCTCAGCCGAAGAGCGATTCAAGTGTCATTTCTGCCGAAAAGTATTTCCTCCCGTTCGAGTTGGCATGTCAGAGTAAATCCCCGAGAATTGTGGTCACTTCATTGGATTGTCTGCAAAAGTTGATAGCTTATGGACATCTAACAGGCAACGTTCCTGATTCCACAGACCCAAGTAAACTTTTGATAGTTCGTATTGTAGAAACAATATGTGCTTGTTTTATGGGTCCACAGACAGACGAGGGGGTGCAGTTGCAAATCATCAAAGCTCTCTTGACTGTTATGACCAGTCAACATGTTGAAGTACACGAAGGAACTGTTTTATTGACTATACGTACTGTTTACAATGTATACCTCGCTTCAAGGAATTTAGTAAATCAGACGACGGCTCGTGCCACCCTCACGCAAATGATCAACGTTATTTTTGCTCGAATGGAAACTCAAGCGGTAAGAAATTTGAAAATAAAACCCCCTTTTTATTTAGAATAGAGACTTAACAGATTTTAAAGAATTCAAAAAAATGTTTAAAAAACTTTGAGTAATTTCAAAAGATTTTAACATTTTTTGCAGAATTTCAACAGGTTTAAAAAAATTTTCAAAAAATTTAAAAGAAATTCAGAAAGATTTTAAGTTATTTCAAAAAATTTAAGATATTTATAAAAAATTAAATAATTTATTTGTTGATATTAGGAGGAGGAACACATAAAATCAGAATTGGAACAACCAGATAATTCAGCAACTTCGGGGACGGAAACGGAAAGCGATCCAGTAGTTAACGAAGAGCCGGTTGTAGAAAATGTCCACGAGGCTCAGAGCATAGTAAAATCTATTTTAGACGATGTCGTCATCACAGTTGTTCCTGAAGATCCACCTACCTCTGCTCCTTCGGAAGCAACAAGTTTGGATCAAGTGCCTGCAGATGACAATACAGACGAAGCAGTTGCCGAGAGTGACAACATGGTGACGGCAAAATTCACTCACGTTTTGCAGAAAGACGCCTTTTTGGTCTTTAGAGCTCTCTGTAAACTTTCAATGAAACCTTTGCCTGATGGAACTCCAGATCCTAAGTTAGTGAATCACCTTAAGGACGTTCGATCCAAGTTTTAATGTCAAAATTCGATTTCTTCATTTTACTTGATAAATATTATAATTAGATATTTTTTCTCTCTATGCTGATACTGATTTTCTATATAGAATTAGATATACAGAGCGAAAAAATATATATTTATAATGTAAAATGGAGAAATCTAATTTTGATTTTAGAACTTGGACCCAACACCTTGAATTATTCTGAATTCTAAGTAATTCATCTTATTAATTTCTTTTTGGAAAATATTGACTACGGAATATTTATTTTCAGATCTCATGAGTTGCGATCAAAGATTTTATCTCTACAATTACTCCTCGGTATTCTACAAAACGCTGGACCAATTTTGAGATCCAACGAAATGTTTGTGATTGCGATAAAACAGTATTTGTGTGTGGCTTTGTCGAAAAACGGTGTCTCTTCTGTTCCTGAAGTCTTTGAATTGTCCTTGGCTCTGTTCCTCGCTTTATTAGCTCGGTTTAAAGTACATTTAAAAATGCAGATAGAGGTATTTTTCAAGGAGATTTTTATGAATATACTTGAGACATCAAGTAGTTCCTTTGAACATAAGTGGATGGTAATCCACGCACTCACTCGGATTTGTGCGGACGCACAAAGTGTGGTAGATATATACGTAAACTATGACTGTGATCTTTCTGCGGCTAACTTATTTGAAAGGTTTGTTATTGAAATTTGCTAAAATTGTTGATTGACTAAATTATCGTCACTTTATTTTTAAATCTATTTTTAATTTCAAACTGTTTCAGGCTTGTTAACGATTTATCGAAAATAGCACAAGGTCGTCATGCTTTAGAGCTAGGGGCGTCCCCCAATCAAGAGAAATCGATGAGGATAAGAGGCCTTGAATGTTTAGTTTCTATTTTGAAATGCATGGTTGAATGGAGTAGAGATCTTTATGTGAATCCCAGCATCCCTGCGGAACAACAATTGCCAACGGAACCTCCTGATCCGCCTCTTGAACCTCCCTTGCCACGGTATGGAAGTGCTGGTAGTTTATCTTCCGCAAACTCTAGTCTCGTTGGAAATAAAGAGGTGCCGGACTCTCCGGAACAATACGAAGTACAAAAACAGCAGAAAGAGGTCTGGGAAGGTGGAATCGAGATGTAAGTATCAGTCATTACGGGATGTCACCTTTTACAAGTATCTAAGGTACTTAAAAAGATGAGTTACTTATATCTTTTGCAGTAACTTAGTTACAAAAAAAAAGTACTTATAACTATTTCTAGATTCAACCGTAAGCCAAGTAAAGGAATTCAGTATCTTCAAGAACAAAACCTCCTTGGAACTTCGCCGACCGAGATAGCGAGATGGCTCCACGTCGACGAGCGTCTTGACAAAACCGCAATTGGGGACTTCCTGGGTGATCATAATCACAACGTAGTTATGTACAATTACATTGACCAGATGGACTTTGCCAAACGAGATTTGGTTACCGCTCTCAGGTATTTTCTAGAAGGTTTTCGACTACCTGGAGAAGCTCAAAAGATTGACCGACTAATGGAAAAGTTCGCGAGTCGATATTGCGAGTGCAACCCGAAGTAAGATTAAAATTTAAAAAAAAAATAGAGACTTGCTTAAAATGTTCCCCAGAAAATTTTTAAAAATTTAGATTTATTAACGAAACTTATCTTTTGTCGTAGCAACGGTTTATTCACTAGTGCGGACACTGCCTACGTTTTAGGATTTTCAATCATTATGCTCACCACTGATTTGCATTCGCCTCAGGTCAAAAATAAGATGACCAAAGAGCAGTATATCAAACTAAATCGAAGAATTAGTGACAATGAGGACTTACCCGAGGAGTATTTGTCAAAAATTTATGACGAGATTGCTGGTAACGAAATCAAAATGAAATCAAATCCAAACAGGCCTGGAAAACAAGGTAGCTAATCAACTTTAATTCGAATTCAGGGTGGCGACCTGATAGGGAAAAAACCGGGAAATGACCGGGAATTTGAAATCGTCTGCCGAATTGCCACCCTGAAATTGTCCTGCTTTCTTAATTTAATCATATAATTTAGTAATGATAATATTCATGATGGATTGCAGTTATATCCAGTGAAAAAAAGCGACGTCTTTTGTGGAATATGGAAATGGAGGTTATTTCGACTGCAGCAAAAAATTTAATGGAATCTGTGAGTCACGTTCAAGCTCCATTCACAACTGCAAAACACCTGGAGCATGTCAGGCCTATGTTTAAAATAGCGTGGACTCCTTTCTTAGCTGCTTTCAGTGTGGGACTTCAGGATTGTGATGATCCTGAAATTGCTTCATTGTGTTTGGATGGAATTCGCTGTGCAATCCGGATTGCCTGTATTTTTCACATGACGGTGAGCCTCGTTTATTCAACCATCAAAACTTAATATTTTTCTATTCATCACAGATCATCAATTGTTACCTTTTGAATTACAGTTGGAACGTGATGCTTACGTTCAAGCACTGGCAAGATTCACCCTCCTAACTGCAAATTCTCCAATAACAGAAATGAAATCTAAGAATATCGATACAATTAAGACTTTGATAACCGTTGCACACACAGATGGAAATTACCTTGGAAGCTCGTGGCTCGATGTCGTGAAATGCATATCGCAACTAGAACTCGCTCAGTTAATTGGAACTGGAGTAAGACCCCAACTTCTAGGACCTCCATCGAAACCTCACTTTCCATCGCCTCTTGCCAATCTTACAAATCTTACCTACAACAATTCGCATCAATCTAATAGTTTGAATCTTAGTTCCCTTGATCGTAAGTAACCTGAATCTTAAGGTGTAGGATCCTTTTCCTAAATTTACATTTTAAAATCTATTCTGCATTATTATAATAATTGAACTTTTTATTTTAGCGAGTGTGAAGGAATCCATTGGCGAAACTAGTTCACAAAGCGTCGTCGTAGCTGTAGACAGGATTTTCACCGGATCTACAAGACTCGATGGTGACGCGATAGTAGAATTCGTCAAAGCTCTGTGCCAGGTTTCGCTTGAAGAATTGGCGCATCCAACTCAACCTCGAATGTTTTCCCTAACAAAAATAGTGGAAATTTCATATTACAATATGGGTCGTATTAGGCTGCAATGGTCTCGAATCTGGCAGGTTATTGGCGAGCATTTCGACAGGGTTGGCTGCAGTCCACGCCAAGATATTTCCTTCTTTGCTGTCGATTCGTTAAGGCAACTTGCTACAAAATTCATCGAGAAGGGAGAATTTGCAAACTTCAGGTTTCAAAAGGAATTCCTCAGGCCGTTCGAACACATTATGAAGAAAAATCGCTCACAGGTTATTAGGGATATGGTCGTCAGATGCGTAGCCCAGATTGTTCATTCTCAGGCGCCTAATATTCGATCCGGCTGGAAAAATATTTTTAGTGTTTTCCACCACGCAGCGAGCGATCGCGACGAGTCGGTTGTTGAACTCGCTTTTTCGATGACGGGAAAGATTATTAGTAAGTATTTAACTAATTATATCTCAGTCATTACAGGTCATCACTTATTCACATTTGTCACCTATTTTGATTGAAGGTCAAGATAAGGTTGTTAAATCTTACTTAGATTGCTAGAACTATAATTTAACAGTACTGTTTAGCATAGTACTTTATTTTATAATTGAACTTGTTTGCAGATGAATTGTATGCAGAAGATTTTAGTATCATGGTAGATTCCTTTCAAGATGCAGTTAAGTGCCTAAGTGAATTTGCTTGTAATGCGTCCTTTCCTGATACAAGTATGGAAGCCATAAGACTGATTCGTTCCTGTGCCTGCTATATCGACATGAACCCTCATTTATTTGCCGAAGGCATGATGGATGACAATGGAATGGTTTCGGAAGAAGATCGCGCCTGGGTGAGAAAATAAATCTTTATTTAAATACCTTAATATTCAATTCTATTTACAAGTTTAAACAACAACTTTTATATCTCTGTTTGTAGGTAAGAGGTTGGTTTCCTCTGCTCTTCGAATTATCCTGCGTCGTCAGCAGGTGTAAATTAGACGTAAGAACTAGAGCCTTGACTGTTCTCTTTGATGTTGTAAAGACTCATGGTGCTTCTTTCAAGCCTCACTGGTGGAAAGATTTGTTTCAAGTCCTCTTCAGAATATTCGACAACATGAAATTACCTGAGCAGCATACAGAGGTAAGAATACTTTTCTTTAGCTCCCAGTATCTAAATGCCACTTTCTAAATTGTCATTAAAATTTTTATCTCCTATTTTTATTTAAAAAATCACCTTGTTTAATAACAATAGGGGATGACTGAAATACTTATAATATTATAATTTAATATAAATATTTGCTTCTACAGAAGGCAGAGTGGATGACAACGACCTGTAACCACGCTCTTTACGCAATAGTGGACGTCTTCTCTCAGTTCTACGATACTCTAGGTCCAATTCTCCTCGAGCAATTATACTCCCAGCTTTTGTGGTGTGTGCAGCAAGACAATGAGCAATTGGCAAGGTCGGGAACAAATTGTCTAGAAAACTTGGTCATCAGCAATGGAATAAAGTTCGACGAACAAACGTGGCACAAAACCTGTGGCTGCGTCCTTGAAATCTTTGAAAGTACCTTACCAAATGCATTGCTTACGTGGAAACCACAGTCGCCTAACAAAGAATCAGACCTGGATGTTATTACAGGTGAATCTGAAAGCCACATCGGTATTCTGAAAAGAAGTAATAGCAGTCAGAGTTTAGCAAACGGAGAAAACCATCGAACAAGGGTTTTCTCTGCATTGCTCATAAAGTGTGTCGTTCAGTTGGAACTGATTCAGACAATCGACAACGTAGTTTTTTATCCAGCAACTTCGAGAAAAGAGGATCAGGAGAATCTAGCTCTCGCTCAGGCTGATATGATGAATCTCAAATCTAATGAACTTGGGAGTAGCAACGGAGGAGACCAACAAAAAGAGGAACAGGGCATGTATTGTTCCTTGACTGCAAATCATTTGCTGAAACTTGTTGAGTGTCTTTTAAAGTCTCATCGGTTTGCCAAGAACTTTAACTCGAATCACGAACAGAGGAATGTCCTTTGGAAGGCTGGGTTTCGAGGGAATGTGAAACCTAGTCTTTTGAAACAAGAGACTCAATCCCTCGCCTGTGCGCTAAGAATTCTTTTTAAAATGTACAGCGACGAAGCTCACAGAAATGACTGGCCAAAGGTTGAAGCTCATCTCAACGAGGTTGCTCGGGAAGCCTTGGAATACTTCCTTGCACTGTCAACCGAAGCCCATAGAGACGCCTGGACCCCGATTCTCTTACTTTTATTGACACGGATTCTGAAAATGTCCGACAATCGATTCGCAGTGCACGCCTCGAATTGTTATCCGCTTTTATGCGAAGTCATGTGCTTCGACCTCAAACCTGAATTGCGTTCTGTTTTAAGGAGATTTTTTTTAAGGATCGGTCCTGTATTCAGAATCACGCAACAGTAGTGACGTAATACTTGCGGTTTGCAAAAAGATGTACTTTATAACTTGTATTATTCTATATATATACATTATACATAATATTATACATACACATATTGCAAAAGTCAGAGTAGTAGATATAAATATTGTACAGTCGACTTTGACTAAGTGCACACATTAGTCAGAGTTGACTGTATTTCGCTCTCGCTGTGTGAAAGTGATAGGTGTCGTTTACTATTTGAAAGTTTTCTTCTTATACGTAGATACTCTTCGGTTTTATGTTATAATACTTGAGAAACTTGTTACATGTACATTCGTACTCGACTAGAGGCAAAGATACCTTTGCTAGAGGTTTATTCTTGATTAAGTAACTTATGTCGCCTATTTTTTGTAAGCTAGTGCGATCTGATTTTAATAAATTCTTTGGTTCTAAACCGAATGACGATGGTAAAGACACGTTCAAATTCTAGTCTTAATTCCAACTCCTTAAATATTTGTTACTAATAGATTAAAATGAATAATTAGGAATGACGCCACACCATTCTTGAATGAAGACCAAAACATCATTCAGTGGAGAATCTGGAGGTGCTTGCCTGGCCGTGTTGACTAATTTATTCCAGTCTTCTCGATCAGCGACTCGATTCGACCCTTCGAATCTAACAACCGGTCCTCGAATTGGATAACCAGTCAGAATGCATTCCTGAAGTGGATTAGATTTATCAGAAGAATTCGTAAGTGATCCTATATAAGTTCCTCGATGATCAGTCGGTAATCCTTGCTCAACTTTTTGGTCCATCGAAACAGTTAGCACCCATTCTCTAACTTCTTCACGTTGATCCTTAGACAAACTCAGTCTTGAAGGAAGAGGAACTTCCAGAGGGAAATCTGTGATTCTGAGGTCATCTACATCAAGAATACTCCCGTCGCCTTCCTCAATACATTCTTCTAGGTCCAAAAAGTGATTTAGGAAGACGAAGGCCTCACTATTAAGTTCTGCAGATCTCGCATCTATTCCAGCTTCGTAGTAACATCGATCAGCCATCAAAATATCAGAATATCGTAGAAGCACAATCGAAGTTTTTACGACAAGTCCTGAAAGTGGAGAAAAAAACCTGGCGCCGCATCTGAAACTAGAATAATGGGCAGCACGCAGAAGTCTCTCAAATTTGTAAGAGTGTTCCGATGAGTCGATATTCTTTGTGAGGTTTAATAATATGTCGCGAAGTTGAGAAAGGTATCTGTACTCGTTATTAGATTCACTAGAATTAAGAATTGTTTGTGCTAAGTGATAGTAAAGATTGTAGTTTTGAGGAATCGGTGGTGTTCCATATTGGATGTAAAGTTGTAAAGCTTGAATTGCTGAGTCGGATTTTAGCAGCTGGGCAGCTCTCAAAGCTACGTATTTGTGTAAAAGAGCTGAACTTTTTGAACTTGCTGCTTCGAAAACTTGAGGCCACTGACCCTTACGTACGAGAATTTCCAGAGCAGTTTCTGCATCTACTTCTGCTAATTTGTCCATTTTATCGTCCCTTATCATTGCCTCTTTGTATTTTTCTTCTAGGTAGTATTCTAAGTCTGGGGCAAGTTCTCGAACTACACGTTTGGCTCTATCCCATTCACCAATTGCTGCGAGCGAATTTATCGCATCCTTTAGCCTGTCCGCTTGAAGAAATACCTGCAAAATTTGTGCTTGGTAAGTATTATGTATTTTTTTTTCAGTCATCACAGATCATTACATTGAAATTATATATAGGATAATTTTGAAATCCCTTCAAATTCTGGTAAATCATGGTTTAAATTTTTTTCGTATTTTTTTTTTTAATAAGAAAATCAGCTTTTTTAATGACAATAGGTACTGTGTTGACTGTGATTTGGATTTGAAGTTTTAATTGAATTTATCTTAACCTGGGCAGCAAGGGCGTGTTCTCCAACGGCAAATAAACGAGCACCTAGATCTGATCCTATATGAGCAGCAACGTCTGGTTCAGCCTGGTGAAGAAGAATCTCTGCTGCCTGAACTAAAGCAGCTCTTGAAGCTTGAGGATCGAGAAGAAGAATATCCAAAGCAGCTCGAACTTCACCAACTTCTAGCCACCGCCTAGCTTCTTCAAGATTGTTTCCGCCATCAATTTGTGAAGCTTTCTGACCTAACTCTCGTCTCAAGGCTGCTTCCTGACTTGGAAGGTATTCACGACAAACTCTCATTGCCTCAGACCACATCCCTGCATTCTGCATGAGAAAAATAAAGATGAAAATGAAAATAAAAATTACAGAGTTGGTTTTTAAAAAGAAAGGTTTTATCGTGAATCGCATTCGATTTTTTAAATTATTTATTTATTTAAGAATTACCTTATAATGATTGATAATAATTTCAGGTTTATGTGCCCTGAGCAGAAGAGACTCAGCAGTGCTATAATCCTGATCCTTCACAGCTTCCGCTGCTCTAGCTACAAGTACTTGTGAAAGAGCCTCTTGACTATGATTCTGGGCAACTTCTTCAGCAGCTTCCCAATTATGCGTATGGATATACATTTGCACAGCCTCCATAGCTTTATCAGCCTTAATGAATTCTCTCTCAGCTTCAGCATATTGACCCTCATCCTCTAGATACATTGCATGTCGATAATGTACTTCCT
Source organism: Synergus itoensis (assembly GCA_904066005.1). Taxonomy (NCBI): domain Eukaryota; kingdom Metazoa; phylum Arthropoda; class Insecta; order Hymenoptera; family Cynipidae; genus Synergus; species Synergus itoensis. The sequence goes on along the minus strand of CAJFCP010000113.1, from coordinate 122,667 downwards.
TTTGTTGATTCGGAGTTCCATATTTTACTACGTCCAACGCCCAATCAAACAAACTTGCTTCGCAAGCCAGTTGCAAGCAAGGGTCCAGATAATTTAACCTTCCTAGTAATTTTGCACCAAGTTCCGGAGCCAAGGTTCGAGCCCACATCAAAGCAACCTAAGAAAACAAATTTATATAACAGTTATCATAGGTTTTCACTTTAAATGTTTGAAATTCTGTGAAATTTCTTCAAAATTCTTGAACTCTTCTGTATTCTCTTAAAATCCTTTCTAATTATAAAAAATTATTTATAATCTGATATAAATATATGTAAATAATACAAAATAAGTAGAAACTACTTATCCTTACCTGTTGGGCAGCTTTTTCACTTGAAGCTTGTTTTGCAACTCGAAGTGCTTCCTCCCACATATTAGCAGATCTGTAAGCATTCACAGCTCCTCTCCAATCTCCAGCTCCCAGAAAATGTTCCTCTGCTTCTCGAATTTTACCCGCAGCTTCCAACTCTTTCGCCAAATGGGCATGAGTCGTTTGAAGCAAGTCAGACCTGTATTTAGCAACCAACTTAATCATATCTCCTCGATGTCCAGCTTTTCTATACATCGCGATTGCTGAATCGTATTTTCCTATTGCGATATATAAAGCCTCTGCATGTCGTAGATCCCCAGCTTCCTGCAAAGCTTCCGCATGACCAGCAAGTATTTCATTTGCCTCTTCAGGATCCATGTGACCCAGAGCTACTTCCTGAGCATGAATCCAATCTCCAGCTTTTATATGTATTTCAACAGCTCGTTGAGCCTTTCCGCCTCGTAGAAATAGATTTTCTGCTAAATTTCTATCACCTACTGAAGCAAAGTACTCTCCAAGTTTCTCACATTGCTTCCTTATTTCAGGATCATCCATTTCGATAACCTGAATGATCTGCAGAGCTTTTCTCCACTGATGAGCATTCATAGCAGCATTAAGAGCCAGAGAAGTTTCTCCAGCTTCAATGAAATGATTAATCGCAGCATCATAGTGGCCAGTCTCAACTAAATGATGTCCCCATTCTTTCTCGAGACTCACGACCGAAGTGGGCTCAACTTGTCTTGCCAAGTCAAGAGCTCTTGCAAAAACTCCAGCCTGGGCATAAGCTTTAATAGCAGCGGAATAATCATTAATTCTCTCGGAAATCTCTCCAGCAAGTTCCATGAGATAAGTTGACTTGAGAGCTTTGAGGATTTCGTTGACTAGAGGTGTGTCTTCCAGCAGCTCGTCATTCGCTAAAATCAATCTAGCGGCTCTTCCAGGTCGATGAGCTTCTAGATACAATTTAATCGCTCTTCTTGGATTATCAGATTCTATTACTGCAGCTGCCTTTGCAGTTTGACCACTTTCAAGCAGCCAAGTTAAGTGCTTATCTCTTAATTCGGCTACACCAGACCAACCACGATTTTGAGCCAGGGTGAGTGCATCTTCCCAGTGCCAGAACTTCTGGTACATCTCAAGAGCTTTTGCCAGTTCATTTTGTTCGAGATAAATCGCCTCTGCGGTTTTTAACTCACCGTTGAGAATTGCTAACTTTGCCCAGCAATCCGGATTAGCCAGAGCATCATTTCCAGTTTCTTCAGCGTACTCTTCACCGGTTTTTACTATGTCTCGAAGGAATCTGGAGCAGGCAATGTCACCTAGAGCTGCATAACATCTTGCGGCTACCAGAAGATTCCTGGAGCTCATGGCATTTCTTGCCACGTTTTCCCACATTGCCTCTGCTTGGGGTCGATCACCAAATTCCTCGAGGAAGAGGACGACTCTTCCGAAGTCATTATCGTGAAGAGCTGTTCCAAATTCAATGAGACCTTCATCCAGGAGGTAGGCTAATTTTCCTCCTGGCTCCTCTACCATTACTGAGGTCTGACCATTTTCTCGGATTATGTCCATTGCGTCTCCTTGAATTGATATCAAGGTCGCAGCCTCCGGAGCGTCCACGTTGTACCAAACTGCTAAGGTTTGTCCTGATTGAGCGACTACTACATCGCTTTCTGAAATACGAATTTACTTTTGTAGGATATTTTTGGGTCACTTTTGTGGTTGAAAAAAACGTTTGAAAAACTTTTCCGAATAATACTGCGATGCTACTGTGATGACTGTAACTAGTAATATAATAAATACAAATAGTTTACAAATACAGTTAGCAAATACCTGGAACCCAGGAAGCAAAACTCGTCCCAGTCAAGAGAAGAATTCGTCCTCCCTGATCATCGCTCAGCCAGAGTCTTCCCCTTTTATCTCGAGAAAGAATCCTATGACCAGTTTCACTCAGTTCCAACCAGTCGACCCGAGCATCATGATTGATGATATTAATCGTTGTCCCAGTCGGAAGATCTATCACCCGAATTGTTCTTGGGTCTAGTAAATAAGCTAATCTTTTATTTTCAGGCATTCCAGGAACATGTCTCTCATTAATTCTCACACTGACAACTTGTGGGTTTACAGCCTCAGTTCGAACTGAACCTAAAATTTCGTTCTTCCCATATTCTACGACACTGAGTTCTCCGCTGTAATATATCAAGCAAACTGAGGAATACTCGAAGAAGAACTTTTCTTTGCCGTTTTTATGATTCCATCGAATTTCACTCAGAAGGTTTGAATCGATGTCGCAAATTAATAAACTCACGGTAGTCCTCGCTATTACGTAATTGTCTCTACGACCCACGACTTTGACGTCTTCTATCTCGCTTCCTGTTTGTGATCTGTTTTTTCAATAAAAAATGTTGTTAAATAGACGTTATAATATTTTTTGAGTTTAGAACTAGGACCCCTTAATATTATTTTCTTTCAAATTTTTACCTAATGATGACGGGGTGGCTCTTGTTGTCCAAAGGACGGACCACAACTTGACTTGGTCCTACGTACGAAACTTCGTGACTTCCTCTGACAATCGAACGTCTAAGGATTGTTTCAAATTGTTCTACAGCTCCACAAAGACCACCAATTACAAGTCTTGAGCCATCTCTTCGCCAAGCTAAAGCGGTGACTGTATAAAAATTAGGCAAGATGCGACAGTTTGCCTCTTCCCAGGCAGAACGCCGAGGAATCCAATCTATAATTCTGATTTTGTCCCAGGAACCGATAGCTACACTTTGTCCACTGGGACTACAACAGGCTATTGTCATTTCTTTTTCTTCTGGGTCACGACTGTAGTCTAGAGATTTAACTACCTTGCCTCGAGAATCGTAGAAGGTGATTCTTTTATCAGATCCTGATGCCAGGATGTGACCTTGAGGCCATGCTAAACTGTAGGCTGGAACATTGTGAACAAGTACTCGACCTGAAGGTTCTGTATTTCCATTGTCAGATACGAAGAATCTTATAATGCTTCCATCTGCGTGACTTGATAAAAATCCTGTTCCTCGTGTACTGGAAAAAGGAATTTATTATCTCTTTATTTATCTTTTATTTATCTCTTCATGTAGGGTGATTCTATAAATGATTTAATTGAATTACTTTGTCGCAAGAGCAATTGTCATAGAATCAGCAGCATATAAAGTTTGGGCCTTGTTGGCCTTTACTAAAGCTGCTCGAACCTTGCCATCTGCCAATCCGACCACAATTGGCCCTTCTAAAGGCCAGGCCAGACATGTTACGGCTGAACTTTGATTGAACTTGTTGCAAATCACCTTCTTCTCTCCCCTTTATAAAATCGCAATTATTAGAATCCAATTTTGTCTTTTAAGGATGTTGGATCGAAATTCTAATCTCAGAATTCAATTTCTTTATTTTTGGACAGGAAAGAGGCTTACCATTCTTCTCCAATTTTGTATACATAAACAATACTGTCAGTTTGGCCCACTGCAATCTTTGTCGAGTCTGGAGAAAAACTGATGCCCTTGACTACGTAACTTTTCTTACCAAACTGTAAAATTTGAGAATCAAATGCAAATTATTAAATTTCAATAAAACAACTCAGATTACATTATATTAAACAGATTTATAATTTGGAAAATACAATACTTTAGCATCAGTCGGTTTTGTGGAAAATTTATCCCTTCTCGCTCCTTTTTCATCGAACAAATATATTGAGCGATCGGATAATGCAACAGCTAGTTTTAAATTATTAGGTGACCACGCAATTCCAGCTATTCTATTTTCTTGTTCCTGTACAATAATTAATATTAAACATAATGAATACGTAAAATCAACAAAACCTTTTTGAACAAAATATTTAGAAAATATAATTTAAACATTTTTTTTATACCCACATGAGCTGGTAAAATAGATCCAATATACTTAAGCAACATTTTTTTGCTCTCTAAAATAAAAATAGCAGTATGATTTTTCTTATTGCATTTTTACACTATTTTGACCAATTTTGACATTTTTATCCCTTAACCTTAGACTGTCTCTGCCTTTGAGTATACTTTTGTGTCCAGTGTGTCGAGTTTTTGTTGCTTAGCAACACATGAAAAATGGCTGCCAGTAGTCCAGTTCGTCCAGTTCATACAAATCAATTCAGACAATCTTGTTTGGCAATGAAATCAGTTTTAATGGAAATATTTTGAACTTACGATTATTTAAATTTTTAAATTCTCGCACCATGGTCCTGATCCTCTCAATATTTGAATATTCGCACATTACTGATCATATTTCGCGGGAATTTTCAAAAAGCTAAGAATGTTATTTTAATTACTGTTAATAAATATGTACCTAATTTTATTTTAATAAATGAAAATATTAATTTCATCTTTAATCAAAATACATTCAAAAATTGAAAACCACGTGCTCTGAAGTCACGTGGTTTTATTTCGAGCCAATGAAAAGTCACCAGTAGAAATGGAGCTTTCTCATTGGATGAATCATGAAAGTCATACGCAAAGTTTTTTTTTTGCTACGAACTGTCTGTCGTCTATTTGAAACGTTTTTACTTAAATTTTGTGAAATTTAGTTATTTATTTGTATTAAAAGATCACTCTTAAGTGCTTCTAGGTTTTATAAAGCGATTTTTATACACGGATGGGTAATGTCGGCTACGTCATTGCGAATTATTGCTTGCAAAAGGTAACATTGCAACATAACCTATAAAACTATATTTTGACGCAACCTAAATGCCCTAAATGTCATATACCTAATTTTTTAAAGTATATATATAAACTGCCTATTTTTATTAATTTTAACACATCCTATGTATATATGAAGTTATTTAAAAAAAGAAAAATTATTTATGTACGTTTTATAGAATACTTTATTCACAAGACGTTTTTTATTGATTGAAAAACTTAATTTAAATTCCCACCTCGTTTTAAAACGTAATTTTTATTTCGGGATTAAGTATAAGTAGTTGTTTGTTTAATTTGTAGGAAATAGTTTTAAAAAATGTTATGTTTCAATTTAGAATTTTAATTCAATTCATTTTTTTCATTTTACTCAAAAGTGTTATAATTAGGTATTTTTTCGCTCTGTAACAGTCCTTAAAATTTAAATAGTATTATGCATACAGAGCGCGAAAGTCCGTAATTTCAACATTTTTTACGAAAAATGAGGATAAATTAACATTGAGGATAAATTTAAAATTCCTTGTTTTGTATAAAAAGTATGAAGATAAAATATTTTTTCATTCTATAAACAAACTTCTAGTTCAAAAAAGAAAAGCACTATAGAGCGAAAAAATACCAAATTATAATATTTGTTAAGTAAAACAAGAAAATCTACTCTTAATGTTAGAGCATATTTTTTATTGAATGTTTCAGATTCCGGAGATCAAAGAGAATAGATGGTCTAAGCCTAAGGGACCTGAGAAGAATTAGTACACATTCTAAAAAGTGTAAAGAACAAATAGCAATGCTGGACGATCGATGTCGATTATCTGAAATAGACACCGCGAATTTCGAGATCAGCAGCCTTTCATGGCTTCATAAAGTCGCTCCGGGCTTTCCTGTGAACGGATCGAAGGTACATTTTATTAATGCCAAAAAAAGTATTGCTTCTTTGATACTGAAATAAACAGAAACTGACAAATCGAATTTTTGCAGATCACAATTATTGAGAAGCCGACCGTATTTTATTCGACACTTGTAGAGAAATGTAAAACCGCAGAGAAACGAATCGTCTTATCTTCTTTATATATAGGTACTGGGGAATTGGAAACTCAATTAGTAAGTTTACTAATTTTCTAAGACATTAAAAATATTCTATTATTTAATATAATTTATCTTATGTAATAATATCTACATAATTTTTATTATTGTAGATCGAAAATATAGAGAAAACTTTGAATGATCGAAATGGTGATTTGAAAGTAAATATTTTACTGGATTATATGCGTGGCTCCAGAGGTAAACACAATTCTCGCAACATGTTACAACCTTTCTTGAATGGAAAATGGAAAAACTCATGGAATGTTTTTCTTTACCACACGCCAAAACTTCGGGGATTTTTAAAAGCTGTGACGCCAGATCGTTTCAATGAAATGATTGGATTACAGCATATGAAGCTTTATTTATTCGATAATAGTCTCATAATTAGTGGGTTAGTATTATAAATTTTCAGATACATTAATTCTCTGAGGATTCAAAATGGAAAAGATTCAGATAAATTATTATGGCTGGATCGCATTCATTTTTTTGTATTTTAAATTGGTTTACAGTGCCAACCTTAGCAATGATTACTTTACAAATAGGCAAGATAGATACTTCATGATCGAAGACTGTGAAGATCTTTGTGACTTTTATACTGATCTCGTAGAAAAAGTTGGAGAATTTAGTTTTCGTCTCATGGGAGATGGAACTACAGTTCCAAATTCAATAGATTGTAATCCTCTTGAAACTCCAACAAAAGATTTCAGTGCTAATGCTTCGGGAAGGATACGAACTTTATTTCAGAAAGAAATGGAAAAGCGTTCAAAAACAGACAGACTCAGTAAAGAAACATTTTTGATTTTACAAACAAATAAAAATTAAGTCAAGTAAACTTTAATTGTATGATATGATGATTTAAATTTTTTTTAGTAGAAAACACAGAAGCAGATACGTGGGTTTTTCCTTTAGTACAAATGAGCCAGTTAAATATTTATCACGACAGTGAAGTGACCCTTCGTCTTCTGAAAACTGCACCTTCTGGTGCGACTTTGAGACTTGCCACCGGGTACTTTAACTTAACGAAAGATTATCAAAATGCTTTATTAAACGAAAGTCGAGCGGTTTGTCATCTTTTAACTGCACATCCCACAGCTAATGGCTTTTTCGGTAATAAAATAATATAGATATTCCTTAGAAAATATTTATATGTAATTGTGTTGAATAGGATAATAATTTATTTTTTAACTCCAGGTGCGAAAGGAATTGCTGGAGGAATTCCAGCAGCTTACACAAAAATTGAAGAATCGTTTTATAAACTTTGTGAAAAAATGCAACAGACAGATAGAATTACTTTATGGGAATTTACGAAACCCGGTTGGACTTATCACGCAAAAGGACTTTGGTATAGTTTGCCAAATCAGCAGAAACCTTCCCTTACTCTGATTGGTTCTCCTAATTTCGGTAAGCATTAATCACCCGAAATTATTCTATAATTCCAATGTCAATAGTTTTTCATGATTCATCTTTATCAATTGAAAAAAGATGAAAAGATGATAAATTTCGAAAATAAGTGAAATAGGTGAACAGATTCATAATAAGTGAAAAAAAGCGACCAATGATGACTGCTTAGATGATCTTCATAATTTTCAAGATTTTTTATTTATTTTAGGATACAGATCTGTGGTACGAGATCTTGAAACTCAAATCGCAGTAGTAACGAAAAACGAAAAATTGCAAAATTCGCTTCAAGCAGAATATGAACGTTTATTCAAAAGTGCAACTCCAGTCAACTTGAGATCTTTCCGACAAGAAGATAGAATTCCTCCAGCATGGGTGCGAGCAGTAGTTCTTTTATTTCGATATTACTTTTAAGTTTACGACGAAATACTTCAAGATTGTATATACGTATTATTAAATTATTCTCATAATAGTGTAAATGAGTAAATACAAGTATTATTAAACTTGTTTTCAAAGTCATTCAATTATGAAATACTAAAGTACTAGTCAATTATATGTAGATACTTTTCAAGGACACGGACTTAAATATTTAAACTATAATTTTTGTATGACATATTTATTTCGGAACAGATCGGATAAATAATAAAAGACTTCTTGAACAAACGTATCAATGAGTTTATTCATCCAGGAATGAAGTATTCTGTAGGGTATGTGGTAAAATTCGTAAAATTTTATATAATTACGACGGGGATGATTAACGCACAGCGTCTTAGAATTTTTTTTTAAACTGCAGAAGTAATGAAAAATTAATGGTCCATTACCGCAAATAACCGACATGATGTTGACCAATAGTTTAGCAGTAATTTGGACTCTGGTTTAATTGTCCCTATTTTGAATGCCGGTAACGCCACAAAATTCTCTCCTTAAGGTTTCCAAGTTCGGCTAGTAAAGTTATTTCCCTCAGGTTTTACTTGTCGTCAATGATGAAAGACTCTTCCTTAACGAAAAATTCCACGACTTCCTCCTCTACGTTCTTTGTGTCTGAATCCAGCTCATCCGTATCGATATCTGTAATTACCGAGTTTTTGTTATTTATTGCAATTAAATACTTAAAAGAATGTAAACGAAATTGTTAAGATTTGTACTTACGGCGACGTAATTCCAAACGACGTTTCTTTTGACTCTTCCATATCTCATTCCTCTCGTTACGATATTCCAAAAATGATTTCATTAAAGCACAACGTTTCTCGATTAATTCCTATTAAAATAAAAAAAAGAAATTTGTAAATTGTGGAACTTTATTTTCTGGAAATAGCCATTTTCATATACGATAATTTTAAATACCTTGGAAGCACGCGTGAGTCGCATACGATCTTTGCTCTCGAACTGAGCTGAATACTTCTTAAGATTCTTCTTTATTTCCTTAATTTGCTGAGCAGACAAAAGGGTTGGAGGTCGTGGACGCCATAGAAGTTGGTTAAAACCGTTCAAATTGACACGTTTTAAAATACGTCCTTGGAAAGTCCAAATCCAGTATCCGTTATCCACGCTTGTTTTCCAACTCGAAACAGCAGTTACGACATACCTAAAAATACATATTTTTGTTAAATAAAAATTTGACACTAATTTTAAAGTGAGAATAGTGAAGTAAATTTTATTCTTACCGTCCAGTGGGATCCCATTCGACGTCAGAAGTTTGATAATGATCAGTCGCATTCATGACTGTGAAGTCGTTTGTATCAATAAATTCTAGGGCTCCAGACATTGAAGTCAAACCAGCGAGAACAATGAATTGACCAGCAGGGGACCAGAACAGATGGTTACAAGCCTTCTTTTCGAATTTTTCTATTAGGAAAAAAGTATAAATTATTTTTCATTTAACTGAAAATGAGACAATTTATCTGACGCCCGCCTTTGTCAATAATTTATATTTATTGATATTTATTGAAATTCCTTTAAAATCTTCTAAGTCAACTCACTTAGAAGAGCAGGTTGGTGTCCATAACGCACTTCGTAGAAACTGACATTAACACTGGGAACTTCTCCGTGAATGATGGCGAATTTCATGCCAACTGGTTCCCAAGCAAAGGCGTGAATCGGTTCCTTTATTTCCACACTGTCAACTGGAATTTGTTTTTCCCTCATGTGGAAAATTTCAAAGTTGTAAGACATTCCCTGAAATTGAGGAAATTAATTTATATTATTCAAGAATGTCAGTAAGAAACTTTAAAGCTTTTAATTTTGCAAATTCAAGAAACAAATCTTACGGTGTATTGCCGTTCCATCTTCTCCTTGCGTTTAGCGAAACGATCAACCTTCACACACAAATAATCCCCAGATTTCTGCCAAAATATTTTGCAATCGGCCACATTGAATAGATTTTTGTTACGAATTTCATTACGGCTGTAAATTAAAAGGTAATTAGTATACATGAAAACTAAAAACAAATATGAAAACATTTTTAGATTGACTTACTTTGGAATTTCCAAGAGAGTTACTCTAGCAGGGACATCCTTATCTTCAGGGACCCAGAAAGCTAAAACATTATCAGAAGGAGACCAGCTAAAGTCTCTGATTCCAGGGATCTTGAAACTCTTCTTATCCAGGAGACCGAACGACTGAAATTTTAATTTACAATAAAATATTAAATTAAGATTATATAAGGAAATATGCAAAAGAAATTAGTTATTAATTTAAATGTACATACTGGAGTTTCATAAACGCTCAAAATGTCCTCGCCAATGCATGCAAAATATTTATCATCATGGGACCAGCGGAAGATAGGCCAGACGGAATAAACTTCCAAATTGAAGGACCGTTTTTCGGTAGAGGTAAAGATGTCCCAAATAACGACGCGTTTTTGATCTGGAGTTCCATCAGAGCGAGGAGTGTAAGTCACTAGATATTTTTCACAGGGTGAAAAATCTACACATTCAACGCCCTTTTGTCCGAATCTAGCTTGTTGTGTAAATTCAGGACCTCCCCAAAGTGCCACTCCAAGTTTATGGAAGGTACACAAGTAAGTTCCGAGAGGAGACCATTTCACATAAGTCTCTGTCCATCTCTGTTAAAAAAAACATACATATAAAAATCGAACATCCATTTGTTTTAGAAGCATACTTACTAATCACATTTTAATTTTGTTAAACATACCGCACGCTCTTCGACGATAGTAGGTTCAGGTGCCGAATTTTGCCAGATTTGAACAGAAACTGCTGAACTGTTACCAGATAAAACGGAATACTGATCGTATGCATCCGGGTCGAGTAGAAAATAGTGCAAATTTCCTGCAGCCTTGAAAGGTTGGGGCTTAGGTGGTTCCCAGTCTTCGGGAATATCCTCGAACTTTTTGAAATCCGTAAACAAGTTCACTTTAAAGGTGTGGAACTTGTCAATTTTGAAATTGTTCTCTTTCGCTACAGCAAGTAAAGCTTGATGTGGATTCTCGAATTCCAGAAAGATGTACCTAAAAAGCAAAATAATTATTAAAAATGTTAATGACTTTCGAGTCTTCTAAATAGAAAAAAAAATATTTACCCTTTCGTAACACCATTCTCGTTTTGCGGAAAGTACTTATTGACGATTGGGCCATGTTTTATAAAGATTTTGTCAATAACCGCCTGGAGTTTTTCCAAACGGTTTGGCTCAACCTGGGGCACGCCATCGACGACGATTACTGACTCAACGCCATCAGTTGCGGACGGTTTTGTAATCAGAATGTCTGGAAGGAGCTCTGAAAATGATATTTTATCTTGTTTTATGGAAAAAAATCATGTATTCTTATTATTCCAAGGGCTAAGGGTGTTGGATTTAAGTTTTCAAAGTTTAAATTCCTCATTTTACTTAAGAAATAAAAGAATCAGGAATCTCCTCGCTCTGTAAGCAAATTCTTTTGCTCCGAAATAATATTTTATTTATAAACGTAGTTATAACTAGGTCTTGTAATGGGAGTTGTAGCTCTTATATTGTAAGTTTGCCATAGAAATGCTTGGATATCCTTGATATAAAATAGATTATAGATTTTGAGGTTTTCTAATAGAATAAGCAGGTGGAGCATTTTTAGGTTATGGGATTTAAAGCCGCCATATGCAACCACGAGTGAACAACGTGCTGAGTCGACAACTTTGAAGATGAATTTTTCGCACATACCTTCATCAGAAATGTCGTCAACAAATCCCTCAGGATCACTAAAATTCGGTTCTTCATCGTCGTTCACTGAATCGTCATTTGTTTTATTATTATCTTCATTTTGAGACGCTTTTTCCAGCGACGTCTTTTTTGCCATCTTGGAAACCTAGTCAAACCGTAGGGGGATCAGGGAAGATGTCAAACGACGCCTCTTGATGCCCCTTGATGCCCCCCCAGGCTACTTTTCGACGGCCCTGAGACTGCTCACTGACTTTCCGTTCGAGAAATTCTGCCATTGG
>CAJFCP010000113.1:69170-105731 GCA_904066005.1 Synergus itoensis | reverse complement strand
TACCTGGAACATTCTTAAGACACTTTTCCTTCAGATTCAGAACCAATCTATAGAACTTCTCGAAAATTTACGTGCAGCGCGCTCGACAGTTTCTTACTAGCTACCTTTAAAAAAAGAATGACTCAAATCCTATTAAATTGCTTACGTGGAAAGAGAGAGAGAGAGATAGATAGATAGATAGATAGGTAGAGAGAGAGAGAAATTGAATATCTTATTTTCATTTTGCATTTTAGTATCGCTTTCGTTCTAAGCATAAAAGTCTTGATTCGCAGGAGATACTTTCCTGAAAAGGCTGCTTGTTTCGACGATTGGAGAACGAAACTAATCAAGATCGCTGCACCGCAAAGCGAGTAAATCTCAGGTGGAGTGCTCAACGTCTTTCGAAAATTTGCAAAGAATAATACTTATCAGCGAATGTTTATAATAAGTATAAACGCTAACATCGGACTTTCCGACGAATTCATAATCTCTCTTCGTGGCACATTATTTTTCTCTCTTGTACGTTCGACAAACTCGTTCCTCACATGTTACGACTTAGCTATACGATTCGATAAACGAATTGTACATTTCCACTTTGTCCGTTACCCATTATAATAAAATACACATTCACGACGTTATGATAATTTTAGTCTTAGAATTCTTAAACGACTTTGCGTATGTGCGTGGTACCTACAAGTCGACCTACCACGTGTCATTCGTGACAGTCTATTATATACAATCGCAGAAAAATTGATTAAGAGTTCTGATATATTTGTGTCTTTTGTTCTCGCGCTTTTTATAAAAAAAATCGTTCAAAATGAATAGTTGTCGCGAGTTCTGATTTAGCACCAACTCGCATTCACAGTTCGAAGCATCGCTTCTTTGTTTCGTTTCGTTTCGCACTTCCTGGATTAATCAAAAAGATATATGTATATATACCTTAAGGGTGTTGAATTCAAGCCCTAACTTCAAATTTCAATTTCCTCCTTTTACTTAACATATATTGTAAATAAAAATGTTCTCTTTTATAGTAGAACTCCTTGTTTAAATATAAATATGTTTTCAGAGCGAAAATAAAATGGAATGATTCAACAACAGATGATGATTCAATGAAAACAGATTCGCCGCCTATACTTTAGAATCAAGATCAGAGCTGCCAACTGATTTAAAAAAATTTTAAAGGAATTTCAAAAAGAGTATTGCTAAAGAGCAAAAAATATCTATATTTAATACTCCTTGAATAAAATAAAAAGATAGAATTCTGAGATTAGAACTTTAACCCAACACCCTTAAATTTCGAAGCCGCCTGAGTCGTTCTTAGAACGACGCGAGACGTAGAAAATAATGCAAACACTTTCGAAATGTTTTCTAAACCTATCTTATTAAGGTCGTTTCCATAAGGTATGTAACAAGAGTCACTCGTTTGCTTTTTATGTACAACTTTAGATTTATTAACACGAGTAATGGGACCACCTTCCCTATACCTCCGGACTTACATACGTCGATGACGAAGGATTTAAAAGGATTCACGAGGATAATATTAAGAAACTGCCTCCGATCATTAAAGTGATCCGGTGACTCTTCATTAATGAATACCTAATATTTACATTTTCTCTGACTTTCGCTAATGAAGTTCTCGGAATTCCCTTCCGTGGGATTCGCGATGATCGTTTAATTGTAAGGCATTGCTATTTGCCGTCAGTCGGCGAACAAGAGTTCTTTTTATTTGGCAGTAGCGAGAAAGATAGAAGCGGATAACTTTTGAGTCTTTTTTTGTGATCAAACCCGCGCACTTTCTTATCTTCTCTTGTCCATGTCGATTGTTATCCAGCGATTCAAAGGCGTCATTTCCTTGATTTACGAAAATAGCGATCCTCTAATTCGAGGAAGCAAGTCTCTACTTCATCGGACGGCTTTTCTGCCTCGATCAAAATTTACACCATCTACGTGCGAATGCCAGAGAGCAAAGACCATTGCCAGAATTTTCAGATGCAATTTTTCGTCCAGGGTGTAAACACGAGCGTTGATTTGGGGGCCGAACGGTACTTCGCGCTCGACTGGGAACCGCGGCCCCGTGTGTCATACAGGTTCCTCCCTTTTGAAATTGATATTCTGCGAGGCGCAGAAATCGCGAGTGAAGGGAATACAGTTGAAGAGTTTGCAAATTTCGCACTCGTAGACCGGAATGTTGTAGAACAAGGCGAGGAGCAATGTGAAGAGACCAACAATAAGGACTGTACAGACCCATATTAGAAGAACTTTTCGTCGGCGGTCGTAATGACCGAAGGAGATGAATGGCATGAAGGCATAAGCGGCAAGGAAGCCGAAGATGAAGCCGAAAAGGTGAGCGTAGTTGTCTACCCAAGGCAAAACACCCAGCATCAATAAGACCACGAGGATTGCTATCAATTTGAAAAGGGCTCTTCTTGGATACTTCAGCATCGGCCAACAGTGGAGAACCTCAACGATCTGTGTTGCTAGAAGAGCAAAATGTGCACCTGCTGGTCCCACCTAAAACGAAAAGAATTTCTTTAATTAAAGACAATTTTTAGAGTTTAGTAGAATTTAAAATTAGTGATAGGATATCGATATCGAAAACCCTTTGTTATTTTGTCCTTCAATCAATTTAATTAAAGATATCTAGAAGACGTAACAATTATCTTGTTTAAAACTGTTCTTACTTCTTCAATTAATGTCTCTCAGCAGTATATGAAATTTATATTGCTATTTATAGATTAAATAATTTGCAAACCTCAGCTCTATAAGGAATGAATATTGCACTAGCCAAATTCCCAGCCAATGCGCCAATGAAGTAAATCAAAGCTATGCGCAGGGAGCCAGTCAATTTTTCCAAATCCCTCATTAGAAAATATTGAACAAATAGGGTGATTGCGAGATGTATAATTCTGAAAAGAAGGGAAAAAGGAATAATTAAACTAAATTTAATCTAAATTCAGTATTAGATTAAAAATTAATTAATACATTGGCAGCTTAAATCCTTATCTATATTTAATGAAATTGAGACTATTTTAATCTTATTTTAGAAAATTGACGATCGTTTAAATTAGGCCCCTCACATAAATTATAATTACGCTGATATAGGATAACAAATTAAAAATAAATGGAACATTTTATGAGCTCGATCAATTCGTTTATTTAATTTCAAACCAACCAGGTTTTATTTTCACTTAACAACATTTAATTGATTTAATAATAAAACCTTTTAAATATAAGTTAGTCACAAATTATAATTAGGTATATATTTTCCTTTAAATTGAAAATTCAGAAAAATAATAATTTGCTTACCCAGCATGAAGAAAAGTTGTAGTAAAAAGTCTGTAAAACTGATCTGGCCATTCAGGGTGTAAAAATGGAATCATTCCACAGACATCATGCAGGCATTCGACTTGGGAGCAGAGAGATGCTTCCTCATGGAAATAGCCGTGTACGAAATCGCAATATTCTTTTGTTGTGATCCTACACATTCCATGGATACCAATACAACAAGGATGTCCTATCACTTCACAGACCATGTGCTCTGCCATCTTATCTTTGTAGCGACCCACAGGGAAATTACTATTGCCTTCTTGATTAAAATTGCCGCTGAAAAAAGATTAATATTAGATTGCAAGAAGAAAATTTCCCTATTTAGAAAGAAACCAAGCTGTACATAAAACTTTATGAATCATTACCTGAACCTTTGACTAAATGGATTCGTCTTTCTACAAATTGGCCACTTTGTTATATCATCTGGCCATTCATAGGGAGCTATACTTGCTGGAGCATCACAAAATTTCGGGTCTAAGCCACAAACTGATCCACTAATTCTTCCACCAGGTCCATTGTCTCCAGGTCCCCATTTCTTCCAGGTCGATATTGTATTCTAATCGCAATAAAATGTGAAATTAGAAATTAAAATCCTTAAGGGTGTTAATACTAAAGTTTGAAAATGCTCATGGTGCAAAAAGTTTTTCAATAAACAGTTTTTGTCGAGGGGTACATAAATTATACTGAAATTGTTATTTAATCAATTTGCATTTTTATAGTTTGACGGATGTAATCTAAATTCAAAATTATATACCCCTCTCGGTTATTGATGTAAAAAATGAGATTAATTTTTACAGCCAAGAATTTATCAAAGTGTGTTTTACAATTCAATAAATTAATTTATTAAACTACTTTACTAAACTAAATTTAAGGATGTTGGAACCAAGTTCTGATTTAAAAATTCCATTTCTTCATTTTAAGACTATAAATATCATAATTGCATATTTTTTACTCTGTATACGTACTTCGTTAAAAATAGAAATGCGTCTATAGAGATTGGAACTTTGACCAAAAATCCTTAAATAACAAATAAATGATTATTATCTATAATTGGACATGCAAAGATTACGACAAGGGTAAAATATGATTTGTGTAGCTTCACTATCTGGCGATCATTACCGTCATGGTCGATCTCAATCCCCGGATCAGTTGGGTTGGAAAAGACAAATTTATATTATAAATCTGGGCGAGAGTATAATAGCCAATAAATAGAGAATGAATGTCAAGATGATAACATATAAAAATACTCACTGAACAGTCAGCTTTGCTGGATTGAACGCATCCAGAGTCATCATTTCTAATGCAGCAGGCTGTGTCTCTTTCCCTTTCTCTCCAAACGTCAATTTCTTTGAGAATTTTGATGTCCCTTCGCATACAAGGAGCAAATTTTGCCCCCAAATGAATTAAATCTGCTGCTCTCGGACCAATCCAGAAATTTGCTGGTTCCTGGTAGTCGACTTGTTGTAGAGACAGACTCGTTACAAGTACCTACAATTTAAAAAGACTTTATTAAAATCAAAACAATACCTATAACATATGTAATTAATTTACCATAGTCATCACAGGAAATTTCAAAAGATTTTTAATGATTTTGAAGAAGTTGAAATGGAATCATTATTCAAGAAAGTTAAGTAATTCATTTGGGGAATTTAATTAAATTAATTAAATTCGTAAGCCCTCTTTTTTTTTTTGCTGGTGACTGACCACACTAGTAATTTTGTCCTGGAACATGTGATTTTATTTCATTGTTCTTTGGCGTTAATAAATTGCATCAACAAATCTATTTGTACATGGAGCCGACGAGGATGAATGGAAATTAATTTGGGAACAAACGTGATTTTGCAATTGTGTACATTGGCACAGAAACGGGAAAATGGATTGAATCGATGGATGTGTATATGAATAACGAGAATATTGTGTGGAACTCTCATGATTATTTATAAGGGTACATTTATATCCTACGCACAAGTCATGATACACGACGTTTATGACTTATGATCCTAGATCTGAAAATTGTGTTTTTATTTGTAACAGTTTTTTCTTTGCTCAGAAACAAAATGAAAAATGTATTTCAAGTTAAAATATATTTATATTGAAAAAGCTGGGTTTTTTTTTATATTGTCAGGAATATTTTGCTTTCATTTCAAGAAGAAATTTGAATCTACGCCAAGAAAAAGGACAAAGTTTTGGTGGTTTCAAAATTCTTACCAATCCTGATTTTTGGCTGAGATCCATTCCAACTGGACCAAATCCATAGCAAGCGAGTGAGATTATCAAAATTAAAATTTGAACAGTGGTGATCCAATATGTGAAATATGGTCTGTGATCCTCAAAGTCGTCCAATTGTTTCCTCACATCTGGTTTATGTGCTACACTTTTCCTGAATGATCTCCTATAAAGAAAAACATTAATTTATTTTAAAATTTTGAATATATGAATTTCTTTTTTGGGAATTTATTTCTTGTTACTGACTGGAACTTTTAAGCGAATAAGGGCGTTGGAGCAAGATCTATCTTCAAAATTCGATTTCCTTATTTTACTCAACAAATATTATGTTCATAAATTTTTTCGCTCTATATGCATATTTCTATTAAAAAAGTAAATAGTGCAACAAAGAAAAAGTAACGAGTTATAATATTTATTAAGTAAAATAAAGAAATCTAAAATAAAATGAAATTTTGAAATTAGAACTTGGATTCAATGCCTATAAATTTGAGGAATTTTAGTTGATAAACGCGAATTTCCAAGAAGTCGAAGTATAATAAGAGCGCTTTTTTATTACACTCGTGAGTTCTGAACGGAACGACATTCTCGAAATGTCTCAGTGATATTCTCGAGGCCCTTTCGTTAAAAATTTTATTGACATAGTATAGAATGACATTTCCCGTTAAGTTTCACTTTCCAAGACTTGCTTGTAATTTACCATTTTTATTATCCCTCTTTTAAGCGTAATGGCATATGTGAAACGTGTTCCAATTTTTGACGAGCACGCGACCTGCGTATTAGCATTTAAGAATGGCGACTAAAGATGATGGAAGGTTTGATAAATATGGTTTAAACATTACGCATGGAAGATGAATACAACTTTAACTTAAATTGCATACCTCCTCGAAAAACATTGCATTTTCTAAATTCATTTGCTGGAAAAGCTGTATGTATTAAATTCTTTTAAGAACTAGCTAAATACTTCATAAGTAGCTTTAATAATTTCAATTTAATTCTATTCAAAGAGGATAAAGACCCGGATGGAGAAACTTGAAACTTGTGTAAAGAAGAAAGGAACTCCGAGAAGGTGCTCTCTATTTTAAAGAAAGGGCTTAAAGGCAGAGGAAATTAAAAAACAACAAAAAGAAAATTGAATTTTTTAGATTATGTTAAGATTTGATGAAAAATGTATTTTTATAATCTTAACTTAGTTTTGAGAATATCATTTTACGTTTTAAATAGTGTTAATTAAGTTTTTTTAAACTTTAGAAGAAATTTTTTTTACCCAAAAAATCTTCCTACGATTCCCATGCCATATAATCTTCGATTGCTATTGTCAAAAATTCTGTCAATAGTAGCTGGTGATATTCTCTTTCCGCCTATGTCTTTTCTAAGCGTGACGCCTTCGATTGGCTGAACCTCGACATCGGAACCTGCAAACTCGTGTCTTGATCTGAAAATTAAAATAAGTTGAAACATTTATTTGATGGATTTTCAAAATTGCAAGCATCTAATATATTTTGTAAAAGCAGATACAAATTAAATATAGACCTTGAAGTATAATGGTCCCTCGTAATCGATCGAGGCCTTCTGGTTTGTCCGTCGATTGTTGATCTCTCCTCTGTTTGGAATGAAAACCTGAAAATAGAAAATATTTATTTATTTAATCAGGGTATCTATCAATTTTCTGTTTATTTTCCGGATTATTTTTGGTTGCAAATCTTAAATCTTTTAATAGAAGTACAAAGAATAGATTTTTTTTAAAATCCCTTGAAATTTCTTAAAGTCACTTGAAATCTCTTAAAATCCTGAGTAACGCCAGATAAATTTCTCCTAGTACGCAATAAATTTGAAGTATGAGAGTTTTATAAAGATTGAAAAAGCTTCAAGTATTATTCTAGTATACAAGCGGTAAGCAATATTTCCAGCGTTTCACCTCAATAACTCTTCTGTAGTGTCACGTTCTGTTGCAGGTGCAAGTTCCTGAAGTTCTGCAGCTGCGATGGCAACTCCTTCATCCTTTGTAGAATCTACCTGGACGTGTGATTGCTGAGACAAGGGTGGAGGAGGTGGAGGTGGTGGTCTCTCAAAAAATGAATCTTCCTCATCCAGTCTCGCTTCCTGGGCCAAGGAAATTTCTTCTGCTCGAGGAACCGAGGACAATGCACCAGGTGGAAAACTTCTTGATTCCGATCGAGTCTCTGTTCTTTCCTTTGTACGTGGTCGAGTGAGTGTCTGCAATCATAAAAAAATCCAAATTAAACGTCAAACCTGAGTTACATACTTCGAATCGGTAATATTAATTAACTTTTCTCAGCTCCTTTCTGTAAAGTTCTTGGACTTTTTTTTTTTTGGTTGGAAGCGAAAAACATCGAAAGGTCGATTGTACAATGAATTTTTTTCTATAATTGATTTTCTTCCCTGGCGATTATTAAAGCGATTAAATCTTTTTTAAATTCTATATTTCTCGATCTTATTGTACACCTTACTGAAATATTATGAAAATATTACTGAAATGTCTTCCAGTATTCAATTGGAAAAAGCTTAAAGGTACTTGACACCTCTCAACGATCAAAGAATAAGACACAATTTTTCCCAAGCTTTTAAGTATCAATGCATTTATGCATAACGGTTTTTTTTTTACTTTTTACTCCTTTTTGAAATTAAATTTTAGTACATCCTTAAAATCACTTCAAATTCTTTTAAATCATTAACAATGTCTTGAGATTTCATAAAATCTCTTAAAAATCCTGAAATTCGTTTTAATTCTTTTGATATCCTTTTAAATACTTAAAAATATTTTGAAATTCCTAGAAAATACTTCTCTTTTGACATCTCTTGAAATTCATTAAAATCAAATAAAATCTCTTAAAACTTCTTGAAATATTTTAAAATATGAGGAATTTCCTAAAATGAACTTCAGGCTTTTATCCATCGCCGAATTTCTTTTTTCTATTTTCTTTAAGGGTAGGTAGATGGGTCTTTGGATTCTACAAAGATCGTTTTGTATTAAAAAATTCATCTAAACTGTTTTTTTTTTTACATTCTTGATTTCTTTTATATAGATTAAAGAAAGTGGATAGCTAAATGTCAGGAAACTAAATCTGCTTGAAGAGTTTTGATGGTATTTGGAAAATCCGGACCTATGATCAGTAATGCAAGTCATAATACATTGAATTTTCCGGGCACTACAAACGAGCTATGAAGCGGTATTCTAAATGCAAAACGGATAATATCGATAATAGGATCTAAGCCGGCTGCTACTTCAGTATTACATTATAATACCGGATCGCGGCCTCAGCAGGATGCCGCATAACTGTAATGTGCATGTATGCATGGATATATGGAAGATATAACTACCCCTCTGGCTTCCCGTCTTCCTATTGTTTCATGAAACTTGGCGTCCCTTAATTGCATTGTGTTTCACTGTGATTTCCAAAATCGATCCAACCTAATTGATTATCTCCTTTCATCACTTCATTGTAGAAAAAATAGACTATTTCAGTGTTTCAAAAACTTTTTTAGGGAAGGCCGGAGCAGGGCGTTTGAGGTTTTTAAAGTTACAGATTTTAAGAGATTCTAAACTAATTTTAATGAATTTCAAAGACTTTAAGGACTCTCAACAGTTTTCACATGATTTTAAGACCTTTTGAATGATTTTAGAAAATTTTAAAGGGTTGTAAGAGATTTAAGAAGATTTAAAAGATTCTAAGGAATGTTAAGTGCTTTCAGTGAATTTTAAAGACTTAAAACATTTTAGACTCAACATTTTCATTCTGAAGCATGAGATATTTTATTCGTTTATTTATAGATGAATACCATTTTCACCTTAAGTTTATTTATTTAATTTACTGTGAAATTAATTAAATCACCTTCCGCGGTGAAAACTACATGCAGAATTCAGTGAGAAAATAGAGATGCGGTTGTAGGTCAAAGATTTGCATTGCATATTTAGTACTACCTTCCTACCTTCGATATGTATATATTAATATATATATAATTCCCAGAGAATTGGAGTGAATTTAAAGCCAATTGTTATTTAATTCTTGCTATTGAAAAATATAATTTAAAATATAGCTTTAATCTCCTGGGTATAAATTGTACTACGGTTCTAACAAGAAATTTGGGTTCTAACAAGTTTGCCCCACTTTTATTAGGACTCTAGCTGGAAAATCGAAATAGCGCCTAATTAGTTCGGGACGTTCATTATTTATTCATTATTTATTAATATACTATGAATGCTTTGAAAATTATTTAAATAAATGAGGAATAAAAACTTTTAAAAAAGGCGCTGCAAAAGGTACATTATAAATGTTTTTGTCGTTTTTTTGAACAACTGGAAAGATTTATTTTTAATTATTCAATTTCTAAATAATTGTTTTTCTTTTTAAAAGCAGGACTCTACCTGTCAGACTTTGAAAATACGTAATTTGAAAAATGAACTGAACAACTTTTCATTAAACTATTTTTGAGAGGATTGATAGATTGATTGAGAAAGATGGATAGAGGAAGATTGATGAATTCAAATTGAACTATTTTAATTTCTACCTCAAGAGTGAGGATACGTGACTTAGAAATGAATTTTTAACGTTAGAAGTAGAGTCAGCATCTTTATTGAAAGTGTCGATATTTTTGAAAGCGAAATGCGACAGCAGATTTAATTTCAAGATACGAATGTCTTCCGACAATTCTGACGGAATGAAAGTAGGAGAAAGTAGGAGATGGGGTAAAATTGATAAGGAAGATAGCGATAAGCTGTACCCAACGTTGGGACGACGCTATCCTACTTCTGCATTTCCTACTTCCGGATTTCATAGGAAATTCGAGGATAGCAAGACCGCAATGCTACTTCTGTGTACTATATATGTATTCTCTTATCTAAAATTGTCGTCTTATAACATTAATTCTCTAATTAGCCTTCTACCTGCCGGAATTTAACTTAGTAGCAGTTTCATCTCGATGCGTCAGATTGCTACCTTGTATTTTCATATCTCAACATTTCCATTTATAAAAAAAATATCAAAAATAAAATTGTAGGCTATTTGTTTTTATTAATTAATCTATAAATCTTTTAAAATCTCTTGAACACTTAAAAAATTTTTGGAATTCTTTAAAATCACATGAAATATCTTGAAATAAAAAACCCTTTCAAAAAAACTTTAAAATCTCATTTTGTGAAGCATGTGTTTAAATTATTTTCTGATTAAAATTTTCCAGTTCGGCATGCCGATGTGCCGAACTGAACAATCCAGAAAATGTCACGAAGTTCTTTTTTAAATAAAAAAGTCTCTTGCAACGCGGAAAAGGTAGAAAATTAATATGAAATTAAGTCGTTTGAACTCTGAAGGTTGAATACCGTGCATATTTGGATCCGAAATGTTGGTCGTTAAAGTGCGAACAATAAAATCCACTAGCCAATTCGTTTTTGCACGACGCCAGGCCTCGATCGGTTTGTAACTGCCAAGCGTTAAAATTTTCTTTTACGACCTGACATTCGTTCCAGAGTTGCTAGGGTTGCTAGCTCGTCAGATTAAGCGCAGCCGCCTCTGTTTCTCTGTTACTTTGTTGCTCTGCTGTTGCTCTGTTGTTGTTGGCAAAGCCAACTTGTCCGTAGTTTCATTGAAATTTATAGGGATTCGTCGGATGCTCGTGCGTGCGGGTTTTCAATTATGTATGACAGGCAGTAACTCTGGACAGCAAGTTTCACTCCTGTTTCGCTCTCATCCTCTCACGTTCAATATTATTCTCTATTTCATGTATAGGGTGATTAGAAAAACAAAAATAAACTGATATCCCACACTTCTTAAATGAAAATTGCTAATACCCAATAAATTATATTTCTATGTGTATTTACTATTTGAAAATCCCAGTAACTTGGAAAAAGCTCTTGAAATTTATGTGAATAAATATTAGTATTATTCTTCAGGCGATTGCTTTTAGCTTTAAAGGCACCTGGCTAGACTGAATTTAGTTTGATCCCATACTTTAGCTGAAGTTTATGTCGACGTATAAACTCAGTAAACATAGTCTAAGACGTCCGGCTCAAACGAGAAAATACAATAGTGCAGGCGATAATTTTACGAAGGAGAGTAAATTTCGTGCGATCAGACGTATGGGAGAAGAGAAGAGCAGAATCAGGTGGGTTGAAATATATGTAGCTCTAAATTTATAAAATAAATTTCTGAATCATCTATAAAAGTTATATATTGACAAAAACATTTCCAACATTCTTTTTACATCGACTACTTCTTTTAAAGTTACATGAACTTAGGAAGCACAATTTTTAAGAATGAAAAAATTAAAGGGTACCATTTAATTTTTAATTGTCGTTTTTATGTGCTTCAGTAATTTTTAAATAAGTAAAAAAATTCAAAACAGGTGTATTAAGGTGAATAGATGATGATCTGTGATGAGTGGAATATATTTAGAGGAAAATAAAGTCACAGAGGAAACTGGAGAGATATTCTGAGCCAGTGCATATGTAATGGAAACCATAGAACGAAAACCATACTTGTGCTCTTGCGGACTATAATGTAAGGGTACTTGCAACAAGAGTCGAGATGAGCAAAAAAAGGTTGAGGTCAAAAGAAAATAGCTTACAACACGAATGATTTATGTACTTTGAGTGCTGCAATTCATTCCACTATATTTTACCCTCGCAAGCTTTTCCACAAGTTGGCAAAAGCTAAAAAACTTTGATTACTTCATTTCAAGTAATTTACTCTAAAAATACTTTTATTAAAATAGCTAACCACAATTTTAATTAAATTCTTTCCTATATACTCATGAATTTTTACTTTATTGACTTTAAACAAAAAATTGGTAACTTTTTGAACTCCACAGCCTTTTAATATACATTCTAAATTTATTTTAACGGAAATAAATTGACTATAATTTATTGGATGAAATGATGATACATATTCCGATATATATATTTGTAGCTGGCTTAAAATAGTTTTATTTTTACATTTTTCACCTGACTGCATTTAAGTGACCTATATTTTTTTCTGATGTGAGTATAGGGACTCGGTATAGAGTGCATTTGAAACACAGAAGCTCAAGTTTCTTCTCGAGTTTGTAACCTGTTCGTACAAATACCGGGTTTCAATAAAAGTTTCCACACGGAGCTAATAAAACTATGTTATAATTTCTGATATCAAATTTGACTTATCGTGAATTGCGTACACAATAATATTATGGAAATTAGATTTGATATATTAGTATATATATTTCCTCTTCCATAAGAGGAAATTTAGTTTCGGCAACTTGACATCTGCAATAATAAATATTTTTCACTAAAACTAGGCCACTTATATTCTTTGATTAAAAAAACACATGGTAATTACTACATGCCCTTAGGTGTTTTATAAAAGTGGAATAAAAATTGTTGAATAGAAATTGGTGTTACTTTTAGTCTAATTAAAAAATGGTAAATGTAAACGTTTTGAAGTTTGAATTTTTGACTTTTCGCAACAAAACACAGCAGCTGGTTTACGCAGTAAGTCCTTCGACCCGGAAAAAACGAAAAATATATTCGTTGGAAAGTTCGGATGCAGTTTTACAGTTGTACCACCGCATATCTCTGCCGCTGCCCATTTCTGCATACATGAACGTAAATGATAAACACATGTGCGCTCATTTATGCGTACCCACACTGAATCTCGCCCTGGTCGTAATACGGTCGTATTTCTCCTTTATTTTCGTTTATCTACGGGTCGCGATGCCCCCCAGAATTTATGATGTGCATTTGCTATCGACATCCGAGTCAAAAGTTCCGAACCTGCTTCGCCGATGGCGGGATATTGTCGGATTTCATACACCAAGCTCACTTGCTTTTCCTCCCCTAGATCGCTTTTCTTCTCGTACCTGTCGCAAACTGTACGTTTAGAAAGTAACACACGCCAATGCTTTCAAGATAAATCGGAAAAGTTTCGTTTATTGTTTATTCACTCCTTTAAATCTCGATAAAACTATTTTTATTATATATTATATTATTTATTATATTATTATATTACTGAAAATAATCTCCAACTTTTAAAATATAATTAAAGCGCAACTTTAAAAAGTAATATAATTGCAATATATGTATTCTCAAATTATATTTGAGAAATTGTTTCTTTATCCAAAAAATGTTAAAGTGGAAGGGGTGAATTTCATCCAAGATCTGGTCCCTGATATATACAAAGTTTTCTCTATGAGGAAGCAAAAAAGATAATAAAGTCAAATTGTAATTTGAGAAATAGTAGTGTTTAAAAAAAGTATAGACTTTCTTTGTAGAATAAGAGAGCGAAACGTCGACTGATTTTATTGCGGTCGACGAGTACTTTTTTTAAAAAAAGCGATTAGGCACGTACACCAGAAATTAC
Organism: Synergus itoensis; assembly: GCA_904066005.1. Taxonomy (NCBI): domain Eukaryota; kingdom Metazoa; phylum Arthropoda; class Insecta; order Hymenoptera; family Cynipidae; genus Synergus; species Synergus itoensis. Next base: position 91,854 of record CAJFCP010000113.1, on the reverse strand, counting down.
GACATTGCCTTAATTGCAATCCGGCTAACGTAAAGCCAGGTCGCTCCAACCAGTTGGATAATTAACGATTAAGACTTGTGCGCAGGATTTTATCCCGTCGAGGGGAGCCTAGTAGACCCGAACACAATACAATAAACACTGCTAATGTTAACTCCCGTGATTCGAGTACGAAATTAAATTTTACTTGATTTTATATATGTACGCCCCACCGGCCCATCACGAAAATCGATCGTGTTTTCTACCTGGGTAGCAATTGTATTAGCGCCCAAGTTGGAATCTAACTAGTTTGTCCCACTTTTACTGGGGCTCTAGCTAGAAAATATAATGAGCGTCTAATTAAGTTAATTTCTAAATAATTGCTTTTTTCAAATCACGATTTCACGTGTTAGACTGAAATTCTTCAAATTTTGAAAGTAAAATTTTATAAAGGAGGTTTTAATTTTACAAGGTTCAAAAATCGAAACAAATATTAAATTATGTAAGAATTAAAGTTGATTTTTCAAAATGACTTTCAAAATTACTGTCTTCAGATATTTTACGAGTATAAGTTACGACGCTATCTAGAAAGCCCTAATTGAAAATAGAGCAGCCCTACTGTGGACCTAATAGCCCCAGTCTAGAACGTGAAGAAAATATTTTCTCTAACAGTACCAGAATAACACCCTACTTGCAATATATGGGATCAATTGGGGCAATTTCTATCTGGGTAATAATGCGAGTATCATTAATTAAGTGATTTAATAATACATAAAACGAAAATATTGAACTGGAGGCTTATAGAAATTGATGGTTGATTTATACTATAATTTTCAGATTGATTAATTTCCAAATATTAGAGTATTTCATATTATATTATGTTTCATAGCAGATTATAATTAAATTTTCCATTTTAGTAACTTAATTTATGGAATAAAGTTTACTTGAACTAAAAGACTTGTCACGCTTTAGAAATGTAGAAAATTTATGATGAAAATAAATTGCGCGGAATACTTTGTGTAATTTTTAAAATAACTACACACCGCGCTATGGAGATGATGTAATTATAACGGACCGGAAATGCAAGGCTAAGCGAATTTTCCTCCTTAATTCTTTCCTTCTGCTTGACTTAAATCTCGCGGACTCCCGTGAGGATTTAATTTTTCCCAGACAATCTATCCGACACCCCACGAACTTACTGATTTACTCTTAATGGTATGTCATAATTATTTGGATTCTCGCTCGCGACTGTCGGCAAGAATCGCTAGGGGTTGAGAAAATCTCATTTTCTTCAAATAAGTAAAGAAAAAAAGATTCAACTCTGGAGAAGAATCTCTCTCCGGAATCCGGACAATACGATTTTAAATCCACTTTCTGAAAAGTGTTAATATTTGTTCAGTTTGACAATTTAGTTTAATCCCAATTTAAAAAAAAAAAATTAATATTTTTAGTTGTTAAGTAGTAAGCGCATCTGCACTATTTCATTAGTAACTTCTCACCAATTTAGATTCAGAGAGTACATATCAAGTTTTGAAACTGATAACTTAAAATGAACATTTTCCAATTATCAAAATGCTATACAGACATAGGGAAACTAAGTTAATTGCTTTAAAATTCATTAAAAAATAATATATTTTGCTGCTGCTTGTTAAAAAAAATCCAATTACGCAAATTCGATTAAAAAAATACCCTCTCTAGTAATTTTGAAATTTTCACGACCGGAGCGAAGCATCGCTGTAATTTTTAATAATTTTTTGCAGTCTCGTCTCCTGAAGCTGCAATTAATAGCGCATATTCTACGATATGCAGAGGCAATGCATGGAGAAGAGCTAGCTCCCGGTGCCTGGTAAAGTTTTTATTAAAATTTACCTTCACCTGCTTTACTAGCGACATAATAAGGAGAACATGGCGCCGTTTATTAAGGGAAACTCAATAATCTCCTGTTATTAACTGATGTCTCAGTTATTTTAATCGAAAATATCGACCTGCGAAGACAGTCGCACAAAAGCAGTACCACTTTGCCGAGGACAATTTAGTTCCGTCAACTTCTGGAGATTGAGGTTTGATAAAAATACACATATCGACCTAGACAATTATGTACTCAAAAAAAGTTGAAATAACTCTTCTCATCTTAATGTAAATAGTCACTTTTATAATTTGAAAATTTGCCCTCACGCACAATAAGAATTAGGGACTATTAATTATGTTGGTGGATAAGAGGATTTCACTTTTATTTTTGTTTTTAATTTAATGATATACTCATCACAGTATTTATTATCGTTAAAAGAGGTGAAAAGGTGACAAATAATTGAAAAAAAATTAAATCAGCCATTAAACTGAGATATTAAAAAGCTCTGACTAAAAATAGAAAAACAAACAAGGTGAATTCAAGAGAATTGAAGAGGAATTTATAACAATTTTGGGTGAATTCAGAAGAATTAAAAAAGAAATGCGAACAATTACAATAAAATGTAAACAAATGAATAAATATCCTCGCTTATTAATAAATATATGATTCAAAATTATGAATTGGAAAAGGTGAAAAGTTGACGAATACCCAAAATATGTAGTTTGAATAGGTGAACAATTTAAAAAAAAAAGGTGAATAAGTGATGACTGTAATGAAAATGAAACGTTTAAAAAGTAGACGTCAGAAAATTGCTTTGCTAATAATAATTGTGGTTAATTCGTGAGAAACTTTATTTAATGATTCAAAGATTATGAGCATGAGCCTGACTATGTCCTGACCTGTACTACTTGGAAGTAACTCGTTGCCAGCGCATAACCAGAACATTTCACGTAATTTGCGGCGCAATATTCGAGGGAAGAGTTATCGACGTAGTTACATCACAGTGACGTATGTACGCGTTCCGCGTGCCCTGTTCACAAGTCACGTGCAAAATCTTCTGAAGCAATTAAGTAAATGTCGGTTCAGAAAATTCAGTAGAAAAGTAAACGAAATGTCAGACCAGGTTACTCTCAACGTTTAAACGTATTATTCCACGCTTACGACTCATTTGTCAGAGCAAGTCTTTAAAAAAAAAGAATTTAGCATGTCCAATATAATAAAAGAGTTAATGAATGTTTTAATTACTTTGCAGTTTAAATTTTTAAATTTATTTGTAGGAAAATAATTTCATTTAAGAGAAGAAGCATAATCATGGGTAGAAATTGCCCCAATTGACTTATTTAACATTTCCGTTTGTTTCATAACAGTGTAAATTGAAATAGCCATGGAACTTTGCTAATTCTATTATTCACTGCTTTTCCGCTTCACGTGATACATTACTATGATCAATTTTGCTTGTATTAAAACGGAAGCGGTATTCTCCTCGCTTCATTGGCTCTGGGCTTTCAAAATCACTCAGTTAAATAAAACTTCAAAGCATATTGCACATGGAACCTAATTTCCTTTCAGGGGAAACAGTTATGTTTTTTCAACGGGAAAATTATCTCTTTCCCATATGAAAATTGCCTGATTTATTCTTGTTTAAAGAGTTGGATGCTAATAAGAATCCGGCTAGACATCCTAGTCAGAAAAACCATAAGCAGGAAGTGATTAGATACTATCTAGACTGCCTCTTTTGCTTCAACCCCGCACAAAATATGTAGAAAAAGCCTTTCGGTGGATTTCATTAAGATTTATTTTTTTCCTAGGTCATAAAAATAGAAGAAATTCGCCAAACGGACTTGGTCCGATTATAAAAATTTTTTGTTATGCGTGGCCATTTGTCCAACAAATTTTTAAAGATATTTTGTAATTGATTGCAATCATCTTTAATGCTTTCACTTTTATAATTGTTCCATGCTTTTGAAATATCATGGGGCATATATAACCACATACTGCTGTCATACTAACCGAGAGCAAGATGTGCATATGACGCATGATGGATCACCATACATTGACCAGGTCACTAATGAAAATATGAATATTCAGACACATGAGCATTGGATCGTTACTGCAGTGTTCGTAACAATAGACAAGCACTGAGAAATTAGAGCCTCTATATATAAGTTACTGCAACACTAAAATTAAAGCAGAGCATGTCGAAAAGATAGAAAAAAACATTTCCAACTTTATTTTTAGGCATTAATATGGCATTAATATGGCTGCCCTCCAAAGACCTACTTAAACCTGCCCAGCTAATAATAGATCAGCGTGACTAACAAATTAGGTGCTAAATATATTTTCTAGCTACAGCCCTAGTAAAAGTAAGGCAAACTATTCAGAACCCAACTTGGGCCCTAGTTTTAGAAATTTTGAAATATGGCTGTTATTACTTTGAAATTATAATATTTTGTATCGAGATAAACTGCATTTTTGGGACAAATGAAAGGACTTTTGAATCGAGAACCACTGGTACTGAAAAATATCATACATTCTGGGATTAATTTCGATGAGGGTAGGGTAAAGGGAGTCCAGTACGGTGTATGGGTGCTTTTAAAGTTGGTACCGCGGAAACTGTCGGCCATATTTCAAAACTTACTACTTAACTGGGAGCCTCGCTACTGAAACAGGCCGGACAATGAGTGGAATATCTGTATTCTCGACTCGTTCACCTGAACCTGCTCTCTGCTCCAACTCTCTTTCCTGGATAACGTGAAATGGTCTCTGGGTGGATTTTTTAAGTAATTTATCATTTATAAACTTAATTATTTAGTAAATAGCAACATTATGAAATAATTGCAAAATATATTTTCTAATAATGAAAAAAAAAAAAAAGAAAATACTTTCTCTCATACACTGAAAAAAAAGGATCTTTGAATCAAAGAATATTTCTTTGATTCAAATAAATGGTCGGTTAGAATATGGCCGAAGAAATATTTCTTTAATTCGAAGAAATATTTTTCTTATATCAAAGGAATATAATTATTAAAACAAAGAAAAGTTTATTTGACAGAATGGAATATTCTTTAAACGAGATAAATATTTTATTAACTATAAGAAATAAATATTTGATGTAAAGAGTAATTTACTGAATGTAAAGAACTACAGCGCTGCTTCAATAAAATAATTATTTCATGCAAGTAAATATTTCTCGGTTAAAGTCAAAGTTTTTTTGATATTAGTATATTTTTCTTTGTGTAAAAGAAGCTTTCTATAAAAGAGAAAGAATATTTCTTTGAAAGGAAGAAATGGTTTTTAACATAAATAAATATTTCTGCAGTTCTAAGATATGCCATATTGTTCGGATTAAATAATTATTAGAGTGAATAAAGGTTTCTTCCATACAAAGACATATATATATATCGAATGCAATAAATATTTCCTCGATTTAAATACAAAAAATGTTTGTGGTCCATGCTATACAAAGTTGAGTAAAAATAATATTTTTTTGGATGAAGCGTGTCAGTTAATTAGAAAAGATATATCTTTCTATATGAGAGAAATATGTGTTTGGAATAATATTTCTTGGAATATTTTTTAGAATATTTCTTGGAATGCAACAGATAAACATTTAATCCTGCTGAATATGATTTCAATTGGAAAAAATATTTAATCAATTTAGCCATGTCAAAAAATTTAATAAAAAATATATTCTTTTGAAGGAAATGTATATTATAAAGTTATTTCAAAAACATATTTCTTTCTTCGAAAGAAATATTTTTTTGATACATCTCCTTTCAGTTTATCTAATGATATAAATATTTATTTCAACTAAATAAATTAATATTCATTTTAATGAATTGCTTAATTTATCTGAAGAAATCCTTTATTTAAATAAACATATCTTCTCCTTATGTTAAAGAAATATCTCATTAAATCAATTAAAATTCCTTTAAGTTATCTTCATATTTCTTTCACTCAAAGAAATATAATACTTAATCCAGCATAAATGAATTATGTGATTTAAGTACACATATTTTTTATTCAAATAGTCAAATTTATTGAACTTAAGAAATATTTCTTCAAGCGTAAAAGTTAGATTCAAGAAATCTAGGCTCCTAGTTTCCAAGAAACCATTTTATTGACTTAAAATACTTCACATTTACAAGCAAAGAAATATTTATTTGTATTAAAGAAATGACATGTAAAGAAATAATTTCTTTGAGTCTATGCCTGAGTTTTTTGTCATACAGTAATATTTAATTGCATTAAGTAATAAAATACTTTAATTCAAAGAAGTGTTGTCAAAGAAATGCATTTCTTTGAATTCAAAAATCTTTTTTTTCAGTGTATGTCAGAGTAGACGTCTGAAACCTAAACCCAATTGATATAGTATAGATAGTTATTAAAAGAATGAAAAATTGAATTTTACTGTGATCAGAAGTAAATTCCCGATTATTTCCCAGTTTCCCGGTCAAGTCGCCACCCTGAGAATTGTAAATACATTTTCTAGTTGATTAGATACTAAAGTTTTGAACTTTTGTTAAGAGAGACTTGAGGCGGTATTTTACTTAGGAAAAAGCTAAGAGAAGCAGACATGTATCTATGGTAAGGTCGCATAAATGAGACACGTGTACCGAAGAGGTTTCTTTGTCCTGTGTAAAGTGACATCTTAAGAGCCTAAGAGACCGTGCCTTTGGATCAGCATCACACCCTAAAGTGCATATATACGCCCGTCTGCATTCGTACGTGAAGAGTTCAGGTTAGACACGCCTGAGAAGAGAATGGTTTTAGCGCATATGACTTACTTTTTAAATCGAGGCTTTTCCACGACGCTTCGCAACGAATACGACCTAGCTGAATTCGCTGAATTCCTGCAGCCCAGCAGTCAGAACAAGAATTTTGCATTTATCCTCTCAACATTGCGTTTTTACGAGTTGAGAGTTTCATCTCATCAAAAAAGGTTCTTACTTTACACTTTCCGAGTGGAAAAAATGTTACGAAAAATCTACCAGTTCACTATATTTCAGTGACGGGTTTTTATTATTTGAGTCCATATTACGTAGTCATGAGAAAACTTTTCTGCAATTCCTAGTAGGCAGATTGAATAGTAAAAATTTACTAAATATGCTAAAATTCTTATTCCATATATAAAGTAATATTATTTGGGAATTTTTAAATTATTGGGGAAACTATTTTCTTAAATTTTTTGACTACACTGAATAAAATATTTTGTGCAAAAAAATATGTTTTGTTGGCTGAAAAAAACATTTTGTTGGTTTAACAAGACATTTTCTTAACCCAACAAAAATTTAGTTGAGTTAACAAAAAAATTTAGATGCACAAATACCAACAAAATTATTTTGTTGTCCGAACCAAACCTTTTTTTCAATGTATGAAGTCGATTAAATCGTTATTAAGGCCCTAGTAAAATTCAAAAAGATCGAAAAAAAAAATTTCTAACATTCTTTTTAAAGCAACTTTTTTAGAAGTTGCATGAACTTAGCAAAGCAAAATTTAAAAAAATGTGACTTTTTTTAATTTTTAGTCGTCGTGTGGTGAAAAAATTCTAGCGAAAGGTTATTTTCTTCCGTCAATCAATTAAACGAACAGTTTGAATAGTGGAAGAATATTTATCTTCGATTAAAAATGAACTTCGGCAATTGATTTTCAAGTATTCTGCAATGAACAGAATTTTCCATAAATTATTGTTGGTCGAAAGTAATCAATGATTTTCTCTTTGATGCATTGCAGATTGAAAAGCCGGTTTCAATATCCATTTCTTTCCATCGCTGTTTCACGTTTGCGAACGAATACTCGTTCTGGCAGTGAATCACGGAATATCCGGCTAGCTATTGTTGCTTGTCACACGAAATGAGGTATGATTTGTTCGTCGGTTGCCATGGAGAATCCATACATGTATTATAAATAATGTATATTGAATATTCTTCTAAAAGAAAAACCAAATTATATACTTATTTGTTGTTTTATAATTTAAAATTTAAATCATGTACTTTTGTATCTTTTTTTCTTTTTGAATATTATTAATTGTCCATGTATTGTTTTCGGCGATTGTAACGCGCGAATAATATTGCTAGTCAATTGTAATTTAAAATTTTAGCATTTCTAAGCGTTCTAATTTAAAATTATAAACGATTCCATTTTGAAAGCTTGTTAAATTTTAACAGTTTTAAATTGAATTGGAGATTAACAAAGTATTAATGAAATATTTCTTATTAATCAATATTCTAATTTCAGCTCTCAAGTTGCAATCCTTTTATTCCTATTTAAACTCCAATGAAATTTAAAGCAAATGAATAATTCTTTCTCAGAATTTCTTCCTTATAACGTTCGTCTTTTACAATTTTTAATTTTAATTATTCGCAAAGTGAAAAATAAAGTTTCACATAAACTTTCAAAATCAAGGTTTCTTTTAACTAAAATATCTCACTCTCTTCTGTAACTAATTACTTTAACAGGAGAGAATAAGAGGAAATATTTCTTGTGTAAAACTTACAAAGTGAATGAAAAAAGTTTTAATAAATCTTGGTAAATAAGGACTTTTCTTAGAACTAATGAGGTAATAACAAGAAAGTGTTATTATGCAAGCTCCTTTCTACCTCGCAAAGAGGAAATGAGAACGTTGACTTTTTTATAAAGCTTCTACAATCTGCCATCATTCACAGAACTGTAATTATCGCATTTCATTTTTATACGCTTTTTAAGAAAAAAAAAAAAAAAAAGTATTGTACGATTTTAACCACTTGTGCTTGTGTAATTTCATCAGAGTGAACGGAAATTGATTCTCGGCGAAGTTCCTGATAAATTTAATTTCTTGCTTGTTCACTTGGTCTATCTTTCTAGATTCCTGTAATTACTTTACGAACTTATTGAAATTATTCGATTATAAGTTCGCTTCACTTTGAAACAACTGAAAGTATCTTATTGCATTACTATTTGAAAATAATTTCATTTTCTGCTTTAAAAGTTCAAAGTTTTGCGAGGTTTCAAATTTCAAGGCTATAAATTTAACCGTTGTGAACGATAGAAAATTCGATTAAAAAGGAAAATATTTATTATTGAGAATATAAAGTTGGCAAATCTAAATTTGCTCTTATAATGGTATTATATGCTTAAAATGACAAAAAATTAAATGACTAATTTCGCGAATGTAGTATCGGATATTATACTCTAAAAACAGTCCATTGACTGTTAAACGATTCCTTTTACTGTTAAAGGATTTTCTATTCAAAATAGGCATGAGAGGAAATCCTTTAACAGTTAAAGGATTTTCCTTTTAAAATATTTATTTAGATAGGGAAACTAAAACAAAAACAATGTACAATCAATCATCATGCATAGACGCACTTCATTCAGTAATACAAATGCAATCTTTTAATAATTAAAGGATTTCTTTTCATAAATAAAAGAAATCGTTTATCGGTAAAACTATTTTCATTTTACACTTAGAAGATGAGTTTTTTAATGGTGAAACGATTCCTTTGACAGATAAAAGAAATTTGCTTGATTTCAAAGGAAGCATTTTGAAAGGAACGTAATTTCACTGTTAATAGAATTTTTTTAGAGTGTATAGTGTAGTATAATGTATAATACATAGTGATTTTGTCTTCTCGTTAACTGAAGGATTCAAGACTACGTGGGCACGCAGGTAACTTCCTACTTTAGAGAGCTGAAAGTTTGTTTCTTGGTGTTGCAAGGAAAGCCTACTAGAGGTGCACGAAACTGTGCTCACCGCAACCTCGTTAGCTCTATAGACGAATAGATTTCTAACCAACCATATAAGTTACATATAGTTAAAGGGGTTTTTGCTCCAGCGCATTACGTCATTTAGAAGAACAAGTTGCGCCACTTATGCACCTTAAACACGTGAACGTCTGCGCGCAAGCTTGCGTTTCCGGAAATAATTAAGGAAACTATTATAAGCCGACGACGAGAGTTAGTTATTGATCTCGATGTTTAATTAATTTTCGAATTACCTATTCCGAGAACTTTGTTTCAGTGTTTGGGTTTACACTATCCGAGTTCATTAAATATGTTTCGTTAATAATAACAGGGTGCACAGTGTAAAATGAGTTCAGAAAAGGGGAAATAGGGTGATTTTTTTCTTAATGCAATCATACGAATTTTATAAGTCTATGTCAGATATAGATTTATAAAAACATTGATTATTTGATTTAAGAGATTTCAAGGAATTTTAAGCAGTTTTAGAAAATGTCAAGCGATTGTAAGATTGGATATCAAATTATATAATTTCGATCAAGCGCGTAAAAATGTTTCGTCGTTTACGATCGAAAAAAATTGGATGTATGTATTTTATGTGAAGTGGATATGAAACACAAAAACATTGCATTTTTAGTAGACTGTTCGAAATGGGATAAGCCATTTCAATTTAGAGGAGACCTTTCATATCTATTCACAATATCAAATTCTCTATTGTTTGTTATTCATCGAGAAAGGCGAAGACAAATTAATTCAAATCTGAAATTTCACTAAGTGGATTATGTCCTATCGTTGAAAAGAGAATTTTACAAAAACCAAAAATAAAAATCGTTGATGAAAAGTTGGAATTGTCGTCAATGTGAGTTTTCTCTGTTGCGTCCAATTATAATTCCAATTTCAGCAATTTCATGGTTAAACACGGGTTAGGCATTCGACAGTACGAATTCCCAACCCTCTATTCTCTCTTCACGTTATTCCGATGAATCTACTTCATTTCAAAACACCAAAATGGAATTGTGTTTGCGAATCGGGCTAACCACTCTCTATGTATAACGTGAATCGTTTTCCGGAAACATTCCACTATGAATGAAATGAACTTGTGTTTAAGCATAAAATAAAGGCTTCAAGCGAGCGAAAGAAAACCAAAGGTTGGTGTAATGGAAAATAAAAATCATTATTCGAAAAGAGTGAATTTTCAGAGATTTTGAATATTTTTAAGGTATTTTAAAGTTTTTCATGAAATTTTAAAGGAATTCAAGTGATTTTTAGAATTTTTCCTAAAATTTTATAGATAATTGATAATCGAATAAATTGATGATCGAATAACTGATATTTGGCCTTAATGATGCTAAACAGGATGTTTTTTTATTGGAAGACAACGAAATATCTTTAGAAATATACATCGTACAAAAAAAAGTCTCAATAAAAAAACTAATCCTGTTTAATGTTTTTAAAGAAAAACTAGCTTTTTTCCTACTGCTGTTTACTGTTGCACTACGTCAATTCCTTAGAAATATAAATTTAAAAAAGTACTCACCTCGACCACATAATGGAGCCCGGATAATGTCATCCTCGCAACAGAGTCTTTTCTTTGCACAGGTTGCTGCCATCTTCTTAATGTTACAGACTGCGAAGAAAGAAATATTATGATTAGTGAAAGAACTTCCTTTCTCACATATATATTATTAAATCCTAAAATTCGAAATACTTTTTACATTCTCATCATATAAAAGGGTAAACATTTCATTATCGGATTGTATTGCTATTCTAGGAATAGTTATTAAATCTCTAAAACTAAACAACGAAATTTTCAGAGAAATAAGGTATTTCCAACTGATTTTATATTTGCTCATTCACGATTGATGTAAAGGTTTGTTTAACTATGAGTGTGAATTCGGTTCCAGAGAAGCTAACGAGTCGAAACTGTAGTTGTAACTTTTGTCAAAGGTCTCTCGAGTTCAATAATGCAATAATACATTTGATTGAACGTGAATAAACGAATCGTGAACAAATCGCGATGGTACCGTGATGAGTTTGTTTCTTGAAATCGTAGAAATCGAGGTACCTTAACTGGCAATGGTTAAGGACATGTCAGTCATTACAGTACCTATTGTCATGACAAAAATGTGAAACGATGAATTTTTTCATAAAAATAGATGAGAAATAGGAAACCAAAAATTGAAACAAAATTGAAGAAACAAAACGAAAATACTAGGAAATTAGGCTAAAAGAAAAACAAAATTAGACCTCCAATCCATGTTAGTAAAATGTAAACTACGAATTCAATTAAAATTAAAAAATTTTCTTAATGTTCAGTAGAAAATATTTCAAATATGAATTTCCAGAAATAATTTTCGAAAATTCATTCGAATTCTTCATCTTAAAATTTGATATCACTAACTTGAGTTATTTCTCATGGCTAATATGCTAATGCAATATTACCAACTTATTCTCTCTTAAGAGCATATAAACCATTAACAGAGTTGCTAACATCGCAAATTGAATTTAGTGAGATTCAGTACATCCTAGAAGTAATTACGAGAGTTTCGGAAATATGCGATAGTTGTCAGTCACGTATGAAACACTATATAAACGAGGGTATAATTTAGTGATGACTTCTGAGCGGATGAATACCACAAGCACGTTACTGTATCAATTTTCAGTCCTCAAGGATGGTAAAGGGGTCACAGTTATATATTTAGTTCAAAATGTGGATTTCCAAAGCAAGTTACTTTACAGGAATTGCTTTTACTGAATTATTAGACGATATTTGGATCTGATTTTCTTGACGTTAAATGCTTTTTTAATTAATTTAGGAGAAAATTCTTTTAACTTCTGCTTTTTTAAAAACCTAATTGTCAAAAACAAAATTTATAGACGAAAATTAATAAAAGATTGAGGATCGGTTTCAACTATCTCCAAGTGGAAAATATTTCAAGTGCCTCTTTTGCTTCTATGATTTTTGTATTCAATTTATTCAATTTATTTTTATATTTTTACCTCGGGCAATTCCATGGTGTCGGGTACGTCCCTCGTGATGTCCGGATCTGGTGGTTTGTGTTCCGGAAGAAGAGGTCCGTACCGCCTGGATGCCATCCGTCGTCTTCTTTCCAACCACCTCTGTCTTTCTGCATTCTCAGATTCCTCATCGATTCCGAAGAAAATTGCAGTTTCTCGCTTTATATAACTGAAAAAAGAATAAAGTTTATAAAGGAATTTTATTTTAATTAAATTTTTAAAGGTTTTGGAACTCTTAAAGATTTCAACAGATTTTTAGGACTCTGGCGAGATTTTATTGAATTTTTAGAGATTTTATGGTATTTTAAATAATTTTAAGGGATTTTAACGATATTTTATTCTTTCTAAACTTGAGTCAATCAAATTTCACTGATTCTCAGCGACTCTTTTTTCACGTCTTCAATCAGTGAAAAATCACTTAAATTTTTTCAGTACTTCCAGTGACGGTTATTGAAAATTCCAGTGACTCTTCATTGATTCTCAATAAAATAAAAATATAATAAAAAATAAAATAATATAATAAAACAAATAAAATAAAAATAAAATAAAAAATTAAGATTGGATTTGGAAAGACTTACTTTCGAATGGCATCAGTTCGACTCGGATTTCTCCTCAACTTCGCCCTTTGACCCAAGGTAGCAGAATTACTTGAAGAAGCAGTTACTGATGGTAATGGCCGCTGACCCGTTGGAGCTGACATGCTTCTGGTGATGTTTGGTGTTGTTCCGGTTGAAGTGACTGTTCCGGAAGAGCTGATTGTGTTTTGAGGCAGGGACGGGGAACTATCGACAGGTGTTACCGTCGATGTTTCCGTCGACGCACTCCCGACGTTGTACATGCTGATGTTCTGATCATTTTCACCATCTGGTCCACTTGAGGAGATGGTTGAGGTACCAGTGGTACCAGAACTGGGCGAGGGTTGCCTGGAACAACAAAAAAAAAAAAAAAGATTAAATTTTCTTATAATTTCCAAGCATAATAAACCTTTCATAGTTTATATTTCATATAATATTTATATATAATCATTCTAAGTGGAATGGTAGTTTTAATAAACCTGCAGAAATAGATAGATCCAAATGAGTTTTCTCTTTGTTTTGCGAGTGAGGGAGTAGGTATTATTGATTAATTGATCAATATAAAAATAGGAAAAATAAAAATAGGAAACCTAAATCAACAAAATGGAAATACTACAGAACTTGGCTAGAAAGAAAAAGAAAATTTTGACTTCCAATCTAAATTTATAAAATTTAAATTAAGAATTCAAATTCAAACTTAAAATTTTCCTTGACGTGCGAAATATAAACTTTATCTTAACATTAAAAAAAAACTATTAAAAAATTAAAGAAATTCTTGATAAAGAATTTGAAAGAACTCGAAAGAAGTCAAAGAAATCTAAAAGAATTCCTAGGAATTTAAAATAGCATGGGTCCTAGTATAATTTCTACGCGGGTACACCTACTGGGAATGTTTCTGCAATCTCGAGTATGTAAATACAAACTGAACGTCCCGCAATTTGTCTTTCTTTAAATCTCTCGACAATAGAGGCAAGTCATTACTTTCAACAATCACTAGATCCCTGGACCTATCCAATTTTCATTCGAGTTTGCGAGCAATCTCAATTGTGAATGGACTTCGATACAGGCAAATGAAACTCTACAACAAAGCAAAGTACAATGTCGATATCTAGTGCGTTTGGTTAATTTGATATTTCAATGCATCGAATTTATGAAGTTTCCATGCTCGTTATTATCGAGTATTTTCAAAAAATAGAGTATCAGGAATGAACCCATGCGAGACATGATTTGCGAACATTATTTGGTATTGTATATAAATATTTTCCAAAATACACAGAAAATAAAACATAATAAAAAATATAACAATTTTGATGTAGTGCCCAGTGGCGTAGCAACCGGGGGGGCAGGAGGGGCAGCTGCCCCCCCGTAAATTTGGACGGGGGGGCAATATAGTCATTTTGCCCCCCACTGAAAAACAAGTGATAGTTGTTAAAATAACTAAGATGTTTGTGATGCTTAAATAAAAATGCATTTATATATAATATATACTAGCAAACCAAATATTTATTTAATTTCTTACAACTTCAAGTCATTAAAAAATCAATGAAATTTTGCTGATTCAAATTTAGAGATTATGTTTGAAACAACAATGTATCCGAAATTTTAGGGACATTTCGTTACATCACTTTTTTTAGAGAAATATTTCAAGCCCGTGTGGAAATGTGCCCAGATTAGCCCATACTATAATTGGGCGCCAATGTGTGCCCAACTGGGTAGCCCAAATATGAAAAAAAATTAAAAAGATTCGATTGTTTTCATTATATAATTAAATAAATGCAAAGTGTGATTAATACTGCCCTTTTTTCAATAATTCATATTCCTGAATTATTAAACCTAAAGTTTCTAGAGCCAGTTTAGTTTATACTTAAGTTTTTTTCTAGCTTAGAAACGACGAAGAATAATTAAATTTAAGATTTGATATCGATTGGTTCATGTTTTAAATATGTTTAATTATAATTAATCCATAATTTGTTCATTTGTTAAATATATCGATCCGTTTATATGTAAAGATTAAAAAAAGCAATAAATCTTGTTTGTGCAAAAACAAGTTTTCTTTGTAATATACTTGACATAAAGATTAACCAATTTTAATATTTTATTGTTAAATGGTCAGTCCACATTCAGCCCAAATAATAACTGGGTAGAAAAAATATTGCCCAACTTGGGCCCAACTAGTTTCCCCTAATATGGGTTTTAGTTGGTATGAGCGTTACAACCCAAAATGGGCCCCACTTAGAGATCCCACTTGGGCCCCAGTTGGTACTTGGGCAAACTATCTGGAACCCAGTCTGGCCCCAGTCGATTTTTCCACACGGGAGGTTTCTAGGAATTTTAATGGATTTTGACCATTTTCAAGTGATTTTTACGAGTTTCAAGGAATTTTAAGAGATTTCAAAAGGTTTCAGAGAATTTTAAGGGACTTTAAGGAATTTTAAATGCTATAATAAAATTGCCAGGAATTTTACAAGAAGTCAAGAGATTTTAATAATTTTAACGGATTTTCTGATTTTTAAAGGATTTTATAGAATTTTCAGGATTTCATGGAATGTAACGAGATTTCTAATAATTTTAATGGATTTTAAATGACGTAAAGAGACTTTAAATGTTGTCGTAGAATTTTAAGAATTTTAAGAAGTTTCTGGGAATTTTAAGGTAATTTTATTGAGGGATTTCAAAAGAATTTCTATACATATATGATTTTTAAAAAAATGTGTAGAATTTAAAAGCATTTCGATGCTTGTTGTAAAATTTTAAGGGATTTTATGAGATTGTTCTAATTATTGAAATATTTTGTACAATTTTTAAGGATTTCATGAAATTTGATAAGATTTATAAGGATTTTAAGAAATTCTAAATGTTAAGAATTTCAAAGTTTTTTTTTTATGAATTTATAAAGATTTTTGCTAATTTTAACTTGGATTTCAAGAGATTTATAATTTTAATGGTTTTTGTGGATTTTTAAGGGATTGCAATAGGAGTTTTAAGAAATCTTAACGAATTTTAAGCAATTTCGAAGGTTTTCATTAAATTTTAAGTGATTTGAAAAGGTTTCTGAGTGTTTTAAGAGAATTTAAGGGATTTTATGAAGTTTCGAGGAATTTTAAGAGGTTTCAAAGGGTTTCAGAGAATTTTAAGAGATTTTAAGGAATTTTAAACATTGTAATATAATTTTTAGGAATTTTAGAGGAAGTCAAGAGATTTTAATAATTTTAAAAATATTTTAATGGAATTTTAAATAATTCTGTGAAATTTTATAAGATTTCTAATAATTTTAATAGATATTAAAGGACGTCAAGGGACTTTAAATGTTATGGTACAATTTAAAGAACTTCAAGCAGTTTCTGGGAATTTTAAGAAGTTTTCACGAATTTTAAAAGATTTCAAGAGAGTTTTATGAGTTTTAGAATATTTTATAGGTTTAAAGGATTTTAAAGTTTGTCAGGTCATTTTATTGATTTCTCTAATTTTTAAAAGATTTTGTAGAATTTTTAAGGATTTCATGGAATTTGATAAGATTTCTAACGATTTTAAGAAATTATAAATGTTGAGAAATTCCATGCAAGAGGTTTTTAGGAATTTGTATATAGAGCTTTTTGCGAGTTTTAACTTGGATATCAAGATATTTATGATTTTAATCGTTTTTGTATATTTTTAAGGGATTACAAGAGGTTTTTGGGAGTTTTAAGAAATCTTAACGAATTTTAAGGTATTTCGAAGGTTTTCCTGAAATTTTTTTGCGCCATTAGTTTGTTTTTCTTCTTTCATCTTCAAGTAATTCAAAAGCTAATCAGGTTTGCAACAATAATGTCTGCGAGATTTTCGAGACATTTCGTGACACCACTTTTTTAAGATAGGATATATATATGATGACTTTTTGTCATTCGAGTTTGCCCCCCCACGAAAAATTCCGTTGCTACGCCCCTGGTAGTGCCTTCATATTTGTATTCTAATTAAAAAATATCTTGTTTATATATTCATATAATTTCATATACGAAAGTCAAATAATTCTTTCGAAAATATAATCTCTTATTTTTTTATGAACAGACAAAGCAGCGAGGCCAAGCTGAAGAATAATTGGATGTCATTAAATGCAGTCACGAAATATTATGATGGACGTTTAGTAAAAAGGAGACGGATTTTAATGTAAATTTTAATGCAGTTTCAGAATTTATGAGAAACGTTTATATTAATCATAAAGCTTTATAGAGGAAGCGAAAATAGATGCAGATATAAATAATATCGAGTGAATAATTAATTTTTGTGCAGTATTTCCAATTATTAAATCAAATTGTTCGAATTTGAATTTAATTTAGAAAACGTAGTAAAATATTGATCAAGGAGTCAAAATAAAGTTCGTAATAAAGATTGACGTGTTTTATTACCTTTAATCAATTACTGATATTAATTTCAAAAATTTGAGCTATGAAAGCAATATTTTATGTAGAAATTGATCAACCTATCTTTATTAAAAATCATATCCAACTGAAATCTGGATTTTCCCATTGAAAGAGGAAATGAACACTTATTGATTTTGACTGACGCCTCTCTACCAAGATGGAGATATGTTTGATTAAATCTTTCAATTTCCATGCTTCAATTTATTGAATGAAATATCAGGGTTTAAGACATGTTTGACAATGTTACAACAATTTTGAATTAAACCTTATTTCGAAATTGCCCGGGTAGAAATTGCCCCAATTGATTCCACTGCAAGTATGGTGCTATTCAGATACTATTAGGGAATCAGTGGTACACTTATCGCTGATCCAGTTTAAGAGAATATTAAAAATGGGGCGAACTATTTGAAACCTGACTTGGGCCCTAGTAAAATTTCTATATGGAATAAAACAAAAGAGTTGTTAAATATAATTCCATGAAAACAAGTAGAAAGCATCAAGTTTACATTAAATTTCCTCACGCTTTTACCTTTATTAGGATCCTAATAGAGTCCAGTAGTTTGATAATTGAAAAGCCTTGCACTCAATTTCAAAAGTTTGTTTCTAACTACAGAAACATCTGATTACGTTAAGCAAACCTAGGAAAAGTTTACTGCGATTGTTCAAAATGTTAGAGCATAAGTAAAGTTTGCTTAATCCTCTCATTTCGGTCTGCGATTTGCTTTACAAAATATTTTTAAATTTTTAATTGTTTACGATTGCAAGGGGTCGTTTATATATTACGTAATACTTCTAATTTCAAGGAATGTGAAAACATTTCAGTGAAAACTTCGTATTTAAAATGAAAAAATCAGATTAATGAAAATTACGTAACAATTAAGGTGGAGGGTCTCCCTCCACTTTAATTAGAGGGTGTGTATTATATTTACAGTAGCGTTACAAGGGGCGAGGGGAGGTCTAAAAATCGTTAAAAAAAAGCGTTACGTAATAAATGGCTGGCCTCCAACGTGAATTTCCTACAATATTTTTGAACAGAACTTTTTAGAAAATGTTTAAATCTCTTTCGACTTTATCTCCCTGTTATTTTCATTTGACAGAATAGGGCGGTGACAATTCGGACTGAAATAAGATGAAAAGTATAAGAGAAGATTTCGTCGATGCCAAATAAAAGAGACGAGACTGCATCCGCGACAGTAAAACTCTAATATCCGTGGTAGACGGATTAAAGGTGGAAAGAATCGAGAGGATATCGTTGCTTTGTTGGCAAAATTAAATTCCAAAGGTTTCTAACCATACTGATATCTCCATTTTACTCGGAAACATTTCAAATATTATATCTACGGAATAAAATATTTAATTGTGAAAATGCTTTACACAGTTTTCAAAGGGAACGCAATGGATATAAAATAATATTTTACAGGTTTCATGACTTGTACAGTTACTTTAATTAATTTAACAAACTATCTTTTGAATAAAATTAATCATTTCATCTTTTAGTACTACATAAGTATAAAAGAATAACCTTTTTACAAGCAAATGAAAAACCTATAAAAATTGTTATAACAGTTTTTATTTCCCTTCATAAAAGATTTAATAGAAAGGATGCTTGCTCTAATCTCTTGGAACAGACGTCAGTTTTATAAAAGATGAGATTTTCAGTAGTAGAAAGACTTCAGGTCTGTCCAGTAGTAAAAATTGCATTTGGTCAGACGGCCGTTCTTTCTTACAAGACGTAAGCATTTTTATCTCTGGATTGCTTTGAAAGATTAAAACCTTCTTTTTGAAGGAAAAATAAAGTTGAATGACGTTTTAGTATTTTAGTACTTTGGTATTTTTATTATAAATTACAAAGTGTCAAATATAAATATTTTGTCTGGTTATCAATTGCAAGAAGATGACGACCCGTGATGAAATGTAATTCAGTTTTGACATCGAGAAGTGAAATTTTATATAGAAATATAATAAATAAAGGGAGAGTTAAATATTCCCGAATTATAATTGGAAGAACGTCAGATTCGTGCATGCGTGCATAAATTCTGAGGAGGTTCAAGCTGAGATATAAGCTTGGAATGAGATGAAATTTTAATAACTAACTGTCGAACAGCTTCATACTGTGGACTATGGACTCATTTATGAACCGAGGCAAACCGAAACTCATAAGCCGTTTGAATAATGCCTTAATAGTCGGACAGCGGAAGGTGCACTGTAATTGTGTTAGTTGGGTTGTGTAAGTGGGTGTTATATTCAAACACATCGATAGAACCGGTTTCCGTGATTGTACAGGACGACATGCAATTGTCTAATTGCGTCTCGCGTAACATTGCCCAAAGCGTATAATGGCTCAAGGCTCAAGACTCTAGAGACAAGGAATAGAGTGTCGTCCTCATCTCCCGCCAAATCTGAAAAGCTTCCCTAATCAAAACCCGTAAAATTTAAGGAATCCTGGCTAGAAATTGCACTAGGGCCCAAGTTGGGTTCTAACACTTTAAAATTTACATTCAATATATTTTCTTCTCGAGAAGAGTTTATTAAACTTTTTAATGGTTTTCTAAAGGTAAGTGGTGAAGGTTTCAGTGAATAATTACACGGAATGAGAAAAGTCAAAAGATGAATAAATTTAGGACTTATCCCGATGAATATTTGTTGACGATGAATACATTTAGGTACCATCTATCACGTAGTCAGGGACAACTCGTTTTTCATAATCTGTCGCGACTATCCCCTTTTCTGTCTCATATTTAACGCTTTTTCGCTTGCATGAATTCACATACATAAATACTTGCAAAGATTGTTATCTTCGATCCAGATGGTGTAAACTCTCTATGTGTTATAAATTTTATTTTATGTTTCTACCATATTTCACTTCTATATCTCTGGTGTTTCAAATAAACTTTTACTTTAAAGATACAACACAATTAAAAATGCAAAATATCGAAAATATTTCCACCTTCAGTTCTCAATATATCTCTATGATAATAAACGCGGAAATTTTATCTTTACTCTAATTTTGTTGCCACTCACAGGCATTTCCGGTGGCGAAAAAAGTAATGTTGGAGTGAAATATCGATTCATTTCTGTCGAGAGCAGTTTCTTTTCGCTCTCTTTTTATAAAACATTTTTCTTTCGTGAACGAGATCGGAAGTGAAGTTGGTGGCACGGAACGATAATTTTTATTCAATTTTGCGCTGCATGTATACCATCGTCATTAATGATCGAAATATTCCCCCTCCTCCCGACTTACTGGATCGAGCATGAGCAGACAGTACGATGAGAAACGTTTAATTTCCGGTTGAGGCTCTAAGTGCTTCTAGATAAGAGGAGTAAACATACAACGCATGATTACCGTCACTATGGAATTTCGTGTTTTCAATTTTTACAGTTAATAGAAAACTAATTCCATCCAATGTTTAAAAAGTCATTTAAAAAGGTGAAAAGGTGATTTTTTTCATAAAAATGGATGAGAAATATATGAAAAATAATTGGAACAAACTTAAGTTAACAGAACGGAGATATTAAACAATTTGTCTAACTAAATTAAGAATTCAGGAGAAATTCTAAGAAACGCAAAAGACTTTAAGCAAATTCTCAAATTTAAAAAATTTTTAAATTCAATAACTTTATCAAAAGCATCAAAATTTGACTACAAATACCAAAAAAAAAACGACCACCAAACGACTCTATTAAACAAACTGTATACTATATCTGTATTTCTGTTTAAAATTCCATTATTTTAAATTAAAACATTCCAAACGTAGCGTTTAAAAGTACCCTTAAAAAATATTGGTTTAACAAGTTACCATCTATAAGAATATTGAGATTTTATCCATATCTCAGGAACATTATATTACATCTTCAAGAAGACTATAAAAAAGTAAATGCTTTTTTAATAGCAATAACTTGAATGAATTATGTCTTGTGAATTGACGAGATGAATTTCACAGCTACTTTTTCTATGGTAAGGAGAAAATTTTAGTCGTTTATGAGATATTTAATGCTATTCCACGCTCTTGGAAGCCATAACGTGAACCTTTCACTCGTTGAGAAAGGGAGGATAATTTTTTTTACAAAATAATGTAAAGAAGAGAAAAAATCTTTGAGGACGGAAAGGAAAGGAAGGATAGACTAGAAAAATTGCGGATGTTATATGAAAAAAAAAGAGAGAGTCAAAAATATGCGCAAGTCACGAAAAGTCTATATTCATTCTATAGTGCAACGAGGCCCTTAATAATACAGGGTAGCATGCAAGTTCTGCATATTCATTAAGCAAAAATGTCAGGTTAGCTACTTTAGGAATAATATTATCCTCCTGCTGTCAAAATATTCTTCTTATTATTTCTGTGTTAAAACAGAAATTAAAATACCGACAGGTTGATATATTCTGATTTAATTTTCCCTCATTAGGTGCTCGACTTCTGAGTTTGATGAAAATATTTTTATTTAATTTAGGGATATGTGAAAATAATATTCTAAATTATTATTTTAAAAAATTATATTGCTAATTTCTTGACATTTATGTTTTTAAAAAATATTTTATAAGGCTCTTTTTTTAAAAAATGTGAGCAAGGCTTGAAAAATAATGTTAGCGCATTAGCATTCGTTCTACTTTATGTCTGACTAAAATTGAATTTTACTACTGAAATCTTTTCTGACTACAGTAAAAAGGATAAATTATAATTAAAGGATATAATGGAATGGGATTTTAATACAAAAATAGGATATGCTACCATGTTAGTCGTGATAGTATTTGTTGCCATTGAAAAAAAGCGAAAAGATGATTTTTGAAAATAAAAATAGGTGAGAAATAGGTAAAAAAAGATTTAAGTTAAGAATTTATGAGGAATTCAAAAGAGTTAAAACGAATTGAAAACAACTCAAAATAAGTAAAACAATTCTAAATAAATCAAAAGAACTTGAAATATAAAGGCAAATTCAATCAAATTCAAAGTATTTCAACAAAATTCAAAATATAATCCAAGATGAATTAAAGGGAATTAAAAAGGAAATTCATAATTGAGTGAATTCACTAACATAGTTAAAACGTCAATTTGCGTTGATTAATCATTTTACAAGTTGGGTTTTAAGGGGGTATTCTGGTCTAGAATTTTGAAAAAATCGATTTTTTTTTTTTGCACATTTTCAAAGTTTAGACC